>JAXGGA010015965.1:0-27802 GCA_038373865.1 Uloborus plumipes
AAAAATTAATGCTTAATGGCTTGTTTTCTTTAGTTGACCAGTTTTAAATACAGTAAAACCTCTCCGAGCGGTCACTTTTACAACTCTTACTTACTTACTCTTACTCACTTTCATTACTCTTAACGGCCAATTTTTCGCAGCACGAATTTTTTGTCCCATAGACCTAGGGTTAAAATTCTTCTTAACAGCTGCCATCTAACCCCTCTGAACGGTCACAGAGTGGATTCATCAATTCAATTTTCCAAAACATATGTTTGTCTTTTTTTATACTACTTCTCATATTTTCTCTGTGGCTGCACTGATTTCAAATTCTCCTTGTGCTTGAACTCTTGTACTGATTTCAAATTCTCAATTCATACATCTGGAAACTTTTACAGAATATTACACACCATTACATTTCATCTGATACCAATCATAACATTTAATGTTGCATAATGGCTGTAAAATTAGTTGACTGCTGTCAGAAGTAGGCTCTTCAAAGAACTTACTTTTCTCATCCACGACTACTGATGAATAATTAAATTTTAAGCATCTCAAAAGAGAACAAGTGAGATGTTGACCTTGCTTTTTAAAATTTCTCTTATGTTCCAATTTTATATGTAAAAAAAAAAAAAATCTCTCACTCAAGCTAATTTTTTAAATCATTTTTGTTTAGATTTTCTTGGGATAAATAATTTTTTCAGCATGAGTTCAGTGGACATTGAAATCTTCTTTTCAAATGTATATTACATTCACGGATGAGTATTGAGTAACTCACTTATGACTACAGTTTAACTGTGAGGTGAGTTAACGGAATTTCTCCTTGTTTCGGCGAGTCTTCCTTAGTGTATTTACATATTTGTGTACTTGTTGAAGCGATATTTAAGAAGTTTGAATTTAGCCAAAATTTCCTTTGAAAGTTTCATATGTTTATTTTTCAGCTTATATTGAATTGCTAGAGGCAATATCTTTAGCTTTTCGACTTTTCTCGTTAGACATTCTTTCATCCAGAGACAATGTTTCTGTTTACATGCAATTTACTTCCCTTCTTGCTTCAATTTTTCTCGGCACCTTTTCTGTCATACTGCGGTTACTCGTTAAATATTTAAAAAAAATATTTTACTGGAATGAAAAACCTTTCTTAGGTACGGAAGAAAAATATGTGCATGCATAAACACACGTTACACATTGGAAAGCTGAGGGCCAAAACACGGACCCAGTGCACTAATTGAAAGATTATAAAACACTAAACGAATTAAAATTACGCTATTTGTATTTAATTTCATCAGTATTATTAATTATATATAGGTGTGTACAAGTGCTTACCCTCCCTTTAGACCCTAAAATACCATTAGGGCACATTAAATACTTTTAAGAAGCTAATATCTACTTATATTAAAAAGTGAGTATCTTTCTAACTATCTTTCTAACTATCTTTCTATGTCACGCTTCTTTCTCCTGAACGCCAATGAACTGAAAGTCGAACCAGGTACCGATAGATAGGTAATTTTTCAAGCTTCATTAGTTTCAATCTATATAATTATACGATTTTAATTAGCGAAGATATCAATTAATAAGTAGTCAAATTTAAAGCGATTAAGCCTAATAAATGATTAAACTTCCAAGACATTTTTTCTTACCGTTGCCATTTTGAATTAAAACGTTAATTAAATTATTGAACTATTTAAAGCTCCAAGATATTTATTTCTTTCCGTTGCGATTTTAAGGCAGGGATTCAAGTGAAACACGGACTATCGCAACTCACCAATGCAATCGCAAATTCCAAAATTTGGATTCAAGTGAAACGAATTCACTTGAATTCGACTTACAGTAGCGGTTGCAATATGCAAACGCCTCGAAGCGATTGCAATGGTGTTTCACTTGAATTCGGCCCTAAATTAAAACGTTAATTAATTTGAACTTTTTAAAATGAAAGAGTGTTATTTTTTTCCATTGTCATTTTGAATACGTGTTTAAACAAAATTCTAACAATTGTTTTTATTCTAATTATTAATGACATATTTTTTCTCTGGTACCATTTTGAAAATGTGTTTTTAAATAAAATTGCAATTGCTGTTTTTAGAATGGACTTTTTCTGGCTGCGATCCAAATATTAAAAGAACTTTTTCGTTTAGAATTTTGCAATTAATTTTACAGGAAGAAAGCGGTTTGTAAATAATTGTTTTTGGAAAGGAATTTTATTTGTTATTTAGGGAGAGTGCTAAGTATGCGCTACTTGACATCGTCTTTATTTTTGAGGAAGTATGTGCAAATAATTCGATTGATTCTTTGATGCAGGAAAGCTTTTTAGCGAGCCGCTTTAGCGGGGAGTAGTTTATTAAACTTTTCCTTGGTACTTTAAAGGCGAGCCGCCTTGGCGGCGAGTAGTGAATTGAAACTTTCCTCGCTACTGTAAAGGCGAGCCGCCTTGACGGCGAGTAAACTGTTTAAACTTTCCTCATTTCTTTAAAGGCGAGCCGCCTTGGTGGCGAGTAGTTTTCTCAAACTGCCTTCACTACATTACAGCCCGTGCAACGCCGGGCTACGCAGCTAGTAACTTATTAATGATTGAGCAAAGATATTTGTTCCAACTTTTTTTTTTGTTTTAATTTTTTTTTCTTTTTTTTCCCTTTTTTTTTTAATTGATATAATTTTAATTTATTTCGTTGCTATTTTTTGCTTCAGTTGTGTTTTCATAATTTTGATGAGTGCGTTTTACATGACTATTTTTTCCTTGCCTGTATACTCTCTCTCTCTCTTTTTTTTTTTTGCAAAAAGTGATCTATTTCTTCCTACAATGGATATCAAGTTAGATCACTAGGCGGTGTTCCCAACTGCTATTGCAAGTTTTACCCTTAAAATAACTTTGTTAAATATGCAACATTTCAGCAACTTTTCAGATTTAATATTTGTTATCCTCTTCCTCTCTTCTCTCGTTCTTATTCCTAGTTGATGAATGTCAATGTCAGCAATTTCTGAAAGCACAAGTCATTTTAATTTTAATCGAATGTAAAATTTTTGAGAGGTTTTTATTTGCCTCGTTTTTCTTCACATTTTTAGTCTCAACTACTTCATATAATGCCTCAAAATGCAGAATTTCACTCGTATTTTTCTAAACCCCCCCCCCCGGTCCCCCCACGTGAATTTAGGGATAATTTGGGATAATTAATGTATTTTTATTGGAAAACAACAAAAACACGCTCACTTGTATATAAATACATTGATTTCTCACAGCCCGGGGGGGGGATGACCCCCCCCCTGACCTTCCTAAATGACTGGCCTGGTTAATTCTAAATCCGACACTGGTAGTAATTGGCGACTGAGGAAAGAAAGAGAAAGAAATTGATGTACAATTCATCGGAACAGTGAGAGCGAATATTTATCTTACAAAAGAGCTAAGTGATGACAAATCTTGGGAGAAGGGGAAAGGGGGGGGGGTCAAAAGCTCCACCTGCATTTCTGAAATTTTTGACCTGTGCCCCCCCAAAACTTTTGGTCACGCTACGCCTATGAGCACAGATTAACCAAATATCGTATGAATTGCGTTATTGCATCGTTCGTTCTGTTTTTAAAGCTAGGAAATAAAACTTTCTTCTTAATTAAACTTTGGTAAGATTTCTGTTGGTTTCTGTGAGCAACGAAATTGTTCTTATTTTCTCTTTTGGCTTATTTTTGTACATCTTCCCTTGGGGTTGCATTCGAATGTTCGAAGGGGGTGTTTTACCCCTTTTATGGAGTAAATCAGTGTTCATTTCAATGCAGACAAAAGTGATATGAATTGGCCCGACCACTTGGCAATATATCGCCAAGCTTTTGGTCGTCAAGCATTTGCCGCCAATTTGGCGACATATCACCAAGTTGGCGAAAAAAATTGCTTTCTTTTTATATTTGGACTCAATTTGGCGCTATTGGCGATATTTTGCGAAAAATCCACTGAATGATGTTAAAATCGGCGATATTTAGGAGATTAATCATTGTGAAACATTTTTTTTTTTGCATTGTTTCGCGGCAAACTAGAGATATAAATGTTTGAACTGTAATCTTGCTCACTCCAAGCACTATTTTAGCACTTAAGGCATCTACTAAGAAATTTACACATAAAAATTAAGTAGCGTGGGGTCCATACCAGATTTTTATATCATACTTTGAAGGAATTATAGTTGAATTACAACTAAAATAGAGCATTTCTTCTGCTATATCAATTATTTTACAAATGAAATTTTTATTTTATACCACGGGCAAAGCCGTGCGGGTACCGCTAGTTAGCTTATATTGGCTGTAACTCACTTTTCGCGTGACTCACGTTACAAAATAAACATCCTTATTTTTTGAATAAAAAAGCAAAAAACTCGAAATTGGCCGATAATTTCTTTTTTATAATATACATGAGGGTATACGCCCAAAATGTCGCGGCCGAAATGTCGTGGGCCAAAATGTCGCGGCCAAAATGTCGCTGGGAAAAAATGTCGCGGGCCAAAATGTCGCGGGTCAAAATGTCGCCGGTCCAAAATGTCGCCGGGCCAAAATGTCGCGGTCTAAAATGTCGCTGGTCAAAATGTCGCCGGTCCAAAATGTCGCCGGGCCAAAATGTCGCGGTCTAAAATGTCGCTGGTCAAAATGTCGCCGGTCCAAAATGTCGCGGTCCAAAATGTCGCGAGCAAAAATGTCGAAGGTCCAAAATGTCGTGGGCCAAAATGTCGCCGGTCCAAAATGTCGTGTGTCCGAAATGTCGCCGGTCCAAAATGTCGCGTGTCCGAAATGTCGCCGGTCAAAAATGTCGCGTGTCCAAAATGTCGCCGGTCAAAAATGTCGCGTGTCCAAAATGTCGCCGGTCAAAAATGTCGTGTGTCCAAAATGTCGTCGGTCAAAAATGTCGCGTGTTCAAAATGTCGTCGGTCAAAAATGTCGCGTGTTCAAAATGTCGTCGGTCAAAATTGTCGCGTGTCCAAAATGTCGCCGGTCAAAAATGTCGCGGGCAAAAATGTCGCCAGTTCAAATGTCGTCAGACAAAAATGTAGAAGATCCGACATTGATAGTACCAAAAATTAAATTATATGAAAAGGCTTTTTTACACCAAATTAGCAAAAGATTACTAATTGCTGTTGATGAACGTGTGCGTTAATGATAGAATGGACTAAAATTTTTGAAAAATACTAAAAAAAAAATACCCTTTCGGCTTGTAACCGTTTCGAGCGTTTTCCAAGAAACAAATAGTTATCAAACAAGCGTCCGTTATTTATTTACAATAGCTTATTCCACCGTGACTCGCTATCTACCAACTTAAAAACGAATAGATTAGCAGCTCAAGCCAAGTTTAATTGATATCGAAAGGAAAATTTATGTGTTAAAAAAGAAGTTGAAGAAATGTGAAATGAATAAGACAGATATACAATGTTTGACATTTGTTTTTGTTAAAATTTCTTACATGATCGAAAGCAAGTCTATATAATTTAAGTGATAGAGGTGTTTTTATTTTCTTCTTCATAAAATGTGTAAAAGAAAGTATTGGATCAGTGAAAATTTGTCAATTTGGAAGAATTTACACGTTCTGATGTGTGCTGAATTCAATTTTATCGTTTATTTTTTTGGGGCGACTCTACCACAAAACTTACTTCGTAAATTGGAATGAAATTCGGTACATACATATACCAACGAATATGTGGTTCAGTGCTGATTGGTTTTTGCCGCTAGTTCTTCCAAGTTTTTACATGCAAGAATGTAATGGAACGTTTTCAGCATAGCGTGATTACTATGTCTGAAGAAGGTTCAGCCGAAATCAAATAAATGGCCCATAGGAAGCCTTCAGTAGATACAACACATCATCGAGGAAGCAGAGCAATTGAACTTTTTATTTTTCATTATTTGTGAGTGATGTATATCAAGAAGTAATGCAAGTACTCAGACAAAATTTTGTTTGTAGAATGGTGGTCTTAAAGGGAGAGATGCTTTTTCATTTCTGGCGTTAATCAGCTCAGACATGGTAATGTACCTTCGTTACAATCAGTATTTAAATGTGGAGTTGAATATAATACCATTTTTTGTCTTGAAATTTCACCTCCCCTTCCACCACTTAGTTGTTACAAAGAAAGCAATAATTACATGAACTAATTTGATTTCAAACGTCCCCAATAACTCTTAAAGAAAATGTTCTAGAAGAAAATTGCCGGCTACGCGGTGATTAAACGGTATTCCGTTTTTGCAAAAGGCAAAAAAAAAAGCCTTTACAGCAAATTTATTTGTTTAATCTCTTAGTGTGAAAAAAAGAAATAATCCTAAATATACTTTAAAAAAAACTAAAAAATACGCTTTTAGAGTAAATCAAATTCAAAAGAAGATTTTGAAAACTGTTGAATATCCGCTAAGTTTACTTGCACTTATAATATGCATTTTGTGGACGATCGATGCCCTACTCAGAACTAATGGCAAATGCACTTATTATGCATCAACATGCAATATAGTTTAGCCTTTAGTAATAATAATGGTTTTTAACATATTACTTTTACGTTTGTAAAGAACGTGAATTTTATCTTTGACTCACAAGGAGACCTTACAGGTTATCACTCACCGATTTTGATGAGTTTTATATATTATGTAGAGGGACCCACCCTAAGTATTTTAGCAAAAATATATTCCTCAATGCGCCTTAGTTTTTGAGATATAACGATCCAAAGTTCAGCTCGAAGTTGTTACAGAGGTACGGTTGAGCAGTGGGCACAACAGCGGCCGTAGCCCAGTGAGCAAGGTCCCCCACTCCGACCGCTGGAGGTCTGGGGATCGAGTCCCGTGAATTAACAATATTAAAAATTGAAAAAAAAAAATTATTTTCTAAATGAATAAATAAATAAAATAAAAATGAATAATTAAACGATTTTCCATTAACTATCGAATTTTTTTCGATATTAAAGAAAAAAAAAATACGTCACGGGACTCGATCCCCTGACCTCCAGCGGTCGAAGTGGGGGACCTTGCTCACTGGGCTACGGCCGCTGTTGTGACCACTGCTCAACCGTACCTCTATAATAACTTCGAGCTGAACTTTGGATCGTCGTTATATCTCGGAAACTAAGGCGCATTGGGGCATATCCTTTTGCTAAAATACTTAGGGTGGGTCCCTCTACATAATATATAAAACTCATCAAAATCGGTGAGTGACAACCTGTAAGGTCCCCTTGTCAGAGTTACATACCTACAAACAAACAAACAAAAAACAAACAAACCCACATGTGAAACTAATAAAAGCGTATTAAAAAGGAAGAAATTTAGCGTCCCTGGGCCCTAGTACAGCCCTGAATAAACTATGGCATTATTTTGGTACTTAAATAATTTAAGCGTTAGAAGAAATCAATTTAGTTACATTTTTGTTAATAAATTAAGCTAATTTTCTAAACTGTTACGTTTAAAAAAGTTACTAAACAGGTGTATTTATCACATCGTGATAAGCTTAATAGTAAAATTGAGCTACATAATTAAGCTGCATTGAATTTTGTGAATTGCTGGAAACTTTAAATCTGTACTATGCACTTAGTGTCATTTAGGAACGGCTATATTTTGGACTGGAAACATTTTGGACCGGCGTCCTTTCGGACCGGCGTTATTTTGGACCGGCGACATTTTGGCCCGGCGACCTTTTTGACCGGCGACATTTTGGCCCGGCGACATTTTGGACTGGCGACATTTTGGACCGGCGACATTCTGGCCTGGCGACATTTTTGACTGGCGACATTTTGGCCCGGCGACATTTTTGCCCGGCGACATTTTGGCCCGGCGACATTTTTGACCGGCGACATTTTGGCCTGGCGACATTTTTGACCGGCGACATTCTGGCCCGGCGACATTTTGGCCCGCGACATTTTGGGCAGACGATATTTTGGACCGGCGACATTTTGGCCCGCGACATTTTAGCCCGCGACATTTCGGCTCGGCGACATTTTGGACCGGCGACATTTTGGCCCGCGACATTTTAGCCCGCGACATTTTGCCTCGGCGACATTTTGGACCGGCGACATTTTGGCCCGCGACATTTTAGCCAGCGACATTTTGGCTCGGCGACATTTTTGCCGCGACATTTTGGCCCGCGACATTTCGGCCGCGACATTTTGACCCCAAACCCGTTACAAAATAAACATCCTTATTTTTTGAATAAAAAAGCAAAAAACTCGAAATTGGCCGATAATTTCTTTTTTATAATATACATGAGTAGGAGAAACAGGAAAAAAAAATTCATTTATAAGCTATAAAATTTGGAAATATTAAAAAAATTAAGTTTTCGTGACTCACGTTACACAAAATTTAATGGTTTAAAAACTACTTAAAAAAATTATTTTAAGAATAAATTTCAAAATGTACTATTAATAATTGTTTTCTTATTGAATAAATCTGCCAGGAAAAATTGCAATTAAATTGTGGAAAAATTCTAAACCAATAAAATATGCTCGTTTAAAATTGTGTCTAGCAGAGAGAGACTTTCACAAGATTGTGAGCTCATATAACAAGTTCTCTTACAAAAAGAAAATGATTCGACTGAAGTTACCTTATTCTAATTTGTAAACTTCAATCAATATAGAGAACGTACAAAAAAAAATTAAAACAATTTTTCAACATTTTTTTTAACACCGAGTTCCCAAGTTTCCTGGAATTGCCCATATCTTCTAAGAGACAAATGTAACTCAATATCAGATGAGAGTATTCAACCAAACTTCTGATTTAGAGTCAAAGAGTACTTTTTGCGTACTTCAAAATAGATAGCAAGTTTTAAGATTTGACGAGTTTCAATTTGTCCAAAATCATGAAACTTCTTTTTATTACAAAAGAATCAAAGATTGTTTTTTAACAGACAAACAACAAAAATAAAGCTTGAAAGAATCAATTCAGAGAAACCTTAGTTCCATAGATTCTGTCAGAGTATATGAAACGTCACATACATCACGTGTGTTTTCTTGTTCGCCTTTTGTGCTTTGTGAAGGACAGATTCTCTGCGTTTTATAACAAGTGTTAGTGACGCCTTCAGCGAAGAAAGATGGATGAAAGTTGTGTATAGATTTATCAAGACCGGATGACACCGTAATTCTTGTTTGATTTTGTGACAGATGCTTTGAGAAAGCATCATTATTTAGATTTTTTTTCTCAAAATGTTTTGTCGGTTCAAGATATTTTGCACTTCACGTATCAATTGTTGCTGAAAGAATTGCTCTGCCCCCAATGTTTGACAGAATTGTCAAAGAAAAAAGAAAACTGAGGCGCGAATGTTGGAATTTAGCATGTATAAATAGAAAAACATGCAGCCAAAAACTAAGAAAACGTAAACATTTTTGGACATTGTTTAACTTCTCTCTAATAGTTGAAAATGATTAGAAGTTTGCTATACTAGAATGCAACTTAACTTGGCACTGACGTCACTACGGGCGGAGCCAATAAGAGCTCACAAGCCCACAAGCAGTCAGCGATCTCCTCTTATTCGCCAAGTAGGCTGTGACGTTTTATCTAGCTCGTTTTTCACAGGCCAACGTCACGCAAACGCCACGCTGACGTCACGATGTTTTTGTCAAGAAACGTTGCATTTTAGTATAGAACCAATGTTCAGTTCTTCTTAAATTAAATTGCACTTGTTTATTGCAGACATTTCGTTCAAATTGTGTTAAGTTTTCAAGATAATGTAATTTTCCTGTGCAAGTTGTTAATTTTTTAACACTTCTTTTTCTGTGCTTGGAATATTGTATTCTAATGCACAAGTAATTTGTTCTCAAATAAGAGTTGATGATATATAAAAAGTTAATATACGTCGTAGATCTGTCAATCAGTTCAGCTAATTAAGTTTTATGTCACTGTGTCAATGTTGGCGGAGTGGACAGACTAGTGATTATCTTTGCTGCCTAAGGTCGCTCCTCATCAGCAAAAAATACGAAGTAAAACACCAAGTATCGGAACAAAACTTTTTCAGCGCCACTACAAATAGAATCATGCGCTTATTTTGAATTTAAAAATTCCTAGTTAGGATTAATAGTATTAATAACAATAATGGCAATAAAAATTAAAATTCATACATTAAATTTTATTCTTTTAAATTACTTCTAACTGTGACATTTTTCTCAAATAAAACAAGCATTTCTTAAAAAGCTGTAATTTTGAAGTTCTTTTCGTTTTTATTTTATTGTATTGGCAAATGGTAGTTTTTTTTTTTTTTTGAATTTAATTTTGAAAGAATTGTATTGAGAAACCTCGTTTAAACGAATGATACACTGAGGTCAGGGACGTCATTTCAAGTTTTTCCGGGGGGGGGGGGGGGCAAAGGGTGAAAACTCAATGCAATTTCATCGGAAATCAGCAAAAACCACGCCCACTTGTATGTAAATACATTAATTTCTCAAAGTCGGGGGGGGGGGGCAATTGACCCCCCCCCCCTTAAATGATGGGCCGGACTGAGGTTGATTTGTATTCCAAAATAAAGACTAAAATAGTAAAATGTCGAACTTTTTGTAGTAATTTTATTTCACTCAATCTAGTTCTTAATTTCAGATCCAGTTTCTTATTAGCTTGCAGTAATTTACATAAAGTATCTGTAAACCGTACTTTAGTTTACTTCATTTCTTGTTTTTTTTTTTTTTTAATTCTACATTAGTAAAATCGAGAAAAGACAACGATTAAGATACTCCATGATGCCAATGAATAAAGTTCATTGAAATGATTCTTAGTATAGTAGAACGTTTCTTCTGGACCAGAATCTCATTTTAATTAATAATTAATTACGATAGGTTAATGAACTTGGAAAATGTTTGCTTTCTCGTCATCTGTCGCAGAACCGAAGCTGAAATAACTTCGAAATGGTAGAAATGAGAAATAGTTTCAATAGGTACCTACTTATCGAATCGTTATGTTGATTCCGAAAGGTCAAGTTACCCTTCCCTTTTATTTTCTACTAAAGTAAGGGCGCTAAATAAGACCAGCCTAATATCTCGGGTATTTGGGATTCAATTGGTTGCAATTTTTATATTATATTCATTAAATCTTTACTAATATATAAAGCTGTAGAGTTTGTTTGTTTGTTTGTTTGTTTGAACGCGCTAATCTCAGGAACTACTGGTTCGATTTGAAAAATTCTTTTTGTGTTGAATAGTCCATTTATCCAGAAAGACTTTAGGCTATAGTTTGAAAAGATTCGATAAGCGATTCGTTTTTTATTCGAATTCAAGGCAATTTTCTCATAAATCGCCGAATACTGGGGTTAAAAATTACTTGCACTTATTAATGTTATATATCGTTGGAAGCAGAAAAATTTTGTCCGTCCTATGCAGTTTGTTCCGATTCTCTAACTTAAACACAGCACGAGTTATTCAATTTTTAAACTTGCCTTTTGCAAGGCTTCACCCGATTTCTTGCAATACTTGGTTCATTAAAACCATCAATAAAAAATAAACTAATTATTCCACAGTTTTGATTTTTACGGCATTGGATAGAGCAATACTTTTAACCCCAGAATTGATTCGACTTACAGTCGAAGAACCAAGCTTTTATCTCCACTAGAAAAAAAGTTACAAGCGTTTGAACTTTGAGTTCGAAAACCTCTTTCCTGATCAAACTATTAAGGTTTTATTGCGTTGCTATGGCGACATCTTTTAAATTCATTGTTGGTGTCCTTTTCTTCATTTCGTTTCTTAAAAGCATTTCATTTTACGGCGTTTCAACAAGGCAAATAATGCGATCGTCCGTGTTTCACTTGAATTCCTGCATACTTAGGCAGGAATTCAAGTGAAACACGGACGATCGCAACTCATCAATGCAATCGCAAATTCCTAAATTTGGATTCAAGTGAAACGTTACAATCGCTACGAGATGCGATTCTAATGTAATTCGACTTCCAGTAGAGATTGGAATTTTGGTCTATTGCGATCGCCTCGAAGCGATTGCAATGGTGTTTCACTTGAATTCGGCCCTTAATGGCTTATATTTTTTTTCTGGTACCATTTTGAAAATGTGTTTCAAATCAAATTGTAATTCATGTTTTTAGCAGGGATTTTTTTTGGCTGCGATCTAAATATTAAAACAACTTTTTTGTTTAGAATTTTGCAAT
This sequence comes from Uloborus plumipes, assembly GCA_038373865.1. Taxonomy (NCBI): domain Eukaryota; kingdom Metazoa; phylum Arthropoda; class Arachnida; order Araneae; family Uloboridae; genus Uloborus; species Uloborus plumipes. The sequence continues at coordinate 12,044 of JAXGGA010015965.1, forward strand.
TAATGTTACAGGAAGAGAGCGGTTTGGAAATATTTGTTTTTGTTAGGGAATTGTATTTGTTTATTAGGGAGAGTGTTAAATATGTGCTACTTGACATTGTTTTTATTCCTGAGGAAGCATGTGCAAATAATGCGATTGACTTTTTGATGCGGGAAAGTTTTTTAGCGAACCGCTTTAGCGGGGAGTAGTTTTTTGAAACCGGTTTCGCTAAAACTTTCCTCCCTCCTTTAAATGCGAGCCGCCTTGGCAGCGAGTAATTTGTTTTAAGTTTCCTTACTACTTTAAAGGCGAGCCGCCTTGGCGGCGAGTAGTTTGTTGAAACTTTCCTCGCTACTTTAAAGGCGAGCTGCCTTGGCGGTTATATATCATTATATACCGCCTTGACGGCGAGTAGTTTATTTAAATTTTCATCACTACTTTAAAGCCCGTGCAACGCCGGGCCCCACAGCTAGTGATTCAATAAAAAGGATAATAGTAATAATACTAATAATAATACAACTGATAAAATTACTCCATGCGTAAGTTTAATTTTAAATTATATTTGCGAACAGTTTAATAAAAATGGTAAATTGGGGTTTTGTTAGGAACATGGGTCCCAAATAAGGAAAACTCTGCAAAAAAAGCTGAAAAAAAAAAAAAAAAAAAAGACTATCAGACTAAAAAAAAAATTAAAAATTTCTTTATTGTAAATATAAAATCATATTAACCACGTTTCATAAACTCAAACATTATAAGAAGGCTTCAAATAAATATACTTCATATATTTGGATTTTAATGCGTAGTGCACTGTTAAGTGTACACTGTACATGTACAGTGATTATAATATTTAGTTAATTGCCGGATATTTTTTGCACTTGTTACCTGCTGTACTATCACTGTAAATAAATGTATTGTGTTTCTATCAAGATTGGAATTGGCCATTTTAAAGAAAGTTCGTAGGTACAACGTCTCGTAACTATATAATTTTACTTTCTTATTGCCGTCAGCAGTATGATTCCTGCTAGAAAAAATACTTTTCAAAAAGTATTTCAGAGTTGGAAGGATAAATCTTTTTATGACGGTAAAAATGAAAATTTGAGATCGTCTTAATTCCGTATTGTTTCATCTGGGACAATTTAAATTGTTTCCAATTCCAGCTCTTTTGCTTTTTATAACACTAGTCGAGCATGGGGTTCTGATAAATTTCTTAAGAGAGAGATATCCTTTTTTTAATATTCAAAAAGTTTGCAAAATAAATTTTTCTTCCTATTTTGTATCTGCTCGTATAATCTTTCTTGCTTGGAAATTCAAATTTTTAATATGCAAGAGCTCAGATTACAAATTTGTTTTTTTTTTGAAAAGGCAATATTGCTGAACATATATGTTTCAAAGCTAAAAATATGAAAAATAACTAAACAATGATTTAAAGGAAATGCCTTTCATTTTAACGTAGTAGCATTCTTAGAACTCGTGAATGAAATTACAAATTTCATTTTAGAGCGGTGTTCTGTTTCTGTCATTCTTTCTGGAAAAAAAAAAAAAAAAAATGCAACATGAGAATAGTTGTGTAGTATTTGCCGACCACAAAGTTAAACCTGTATTTCCTTTTTACAGAAAAAAAGTCCCAATATACATTTTAGATATTAAAAGAATAAAACTTTGAATTTAGATATCTCGAATTAAAATCATGTGTTTCGCAATGACGAAATGCGATAGGTGTGTGTGCTCTTTCGCCACCGATGTTCTGCATGGTAGTGTATTGGGACTGTTGCTAACCGCGCTACCATGCGCTGCATGAGCCTCCATTCAGGGGCCGGTAAGCAGGTCCGGGTAGGTGGAGCCCCGAGACGAGCAAGACGTTGGCAGAGTGCCAATCTGAAAGATTGACTACACAATGTTTGAGGTCCAAAAAGAAAACATATAGCAATTTTTCATTGCTTAAAAAAAGGAATAAGAAAACCCTTTTAAAGAATATTTTCACAAGTTGTATTTTTAGTATGACTTACATGCAGCTGTTCGCTTTGAGCGATGTGTGATTAGTTGAATCTTTGCATATAATGTAGTGAACGCACAAAAACTAGACCTAATGTGGAAAGTAGAAGTAAAAGTAATCAGTTTGTGAAAATGCCGGGTTATCAAGAATCATGCAACAAGTTTTTCGCGTGATTTTTTTTTGCTAGAATTAATCCATTGATGCCTAGCGTCCCTTTTTAGGAACGGTCCAAAAAAAGGGTCTGAATTTCCCAAAGATGAACATTTCAACCAAATAATAGTGTTCAATTAGTACCTTGGTACTGTTTCAATTCGTTATTATTAGACTGCAGCACATAACAATTGTAAAGTGTGTTCTGTAGCAGTTTTAATATGATCTTTATTAAAAATCACATCGTTCACAGTCTCAAGAAAAAAAGCTAAGTTTTCACAGTTATTCCCAGCTTCCCAGTTTATGTTAATTGCTGATTTTATTTCTTCTTATAAAATGTCTTTTTAAATATTATATCGTAGGCAGAAAAAAGTTTTAGTTAAAAAAGTATGTACCCTCTGGGGTCTATCGTAACTTTTGAGGGACGATTTTTCTTTCCTTAATAAAAAACTTATTTCTAACATGATATTTTTAAAATTATTTTTCCTGTCCATTTGATACTATTTGTAACCATTATACAAAATATCTTTGGAAAAAATATTTCAGGCATTAATGGGTTAATGAATTCGGGCGAATTATCGAATGACGAATTGTTGGGACTGTACTGTATTTGCACACTATAGCATCGGTAGTAGAGACAGCACAACACTTTTTCTGCTATCTGAAACTGCGCTTTGCGCAGTAGATTCTTAAGATACCCTGCAGACTATTTTATAAATGAGAGGTTAAAATAAACCCTAAAATTGTCAAGAAAAAAATTCGTAGATTTCAGTTAATGGAAATTCATTCTGTATGTTCTGGGATTTAATTCACAGGTAAAATGCTTTTATATTAACAATATCATTGTAGGTATTTCTCAGTGTTTGTGTAGATTTTACAACTAATCTGATGATGTCTGTTTATTTTGACTACTAATTTTTGAATCTGTGTCGAAGACTTGAAATTTTTTTTTTCTTCTAATGATGTGACAAATAAAAATCCCATATTTTAATTTTTACTTCCTTTTACGTAGTAAGGGAAGTATTGTGAACGTGAAAAAAAAACATCACTCAAATTTGAGTCTAAGTTTTGATTTTGCTCCCCCTCCCCCCCGAATGAATGTTCAGTAGTTTTTTTGACTTGTCAGCACTTGCATATGTACCTACCAATATATAAGCAGCCGAAAAATGCTTTTCAACCACCCCCGAGTTAATTACGACGAGTTTTCTCGTGACGTCTGTATGTACGTATGTGCGTATGTATGTATGTGCCTCGCATAACTCAAAAACTATATGCCGTAGAAGCTTCTAGCTTGGTATGTAGGCTCTGAGATGGTCTAGTTGTGCACCTCCCCTTGTGGTTGCATTCGAATGTTCCCAAGGGGGTGTTTTACCCCTTTTTTGGGGTAAATCAGTGTTAATTTCAATGCAGACTCAAGTGATATGAATTGGCGCGACCACTTGGCGATATGTCGCCAAGCTTTTGGTCGCCAAGTGTTTGACGCCAACTTGGCGACATATCGCCAAGTTGGCGACAAATTTGGCGAAAGAATTATTTTTTGAATTTGGGTTCAACTTGGCGCTATTGGCGATATTTTGCGAAAAATTCACTGAATGATATTAAAATCAGCAATATTTAGAAAATTAACCATTGTAAAATATTTTTTGCATTGTTTCGTGGCAGATTAGGGGAATAAATATTTGAATTGTTACCTTGCTCACTCCAAGCACTTTTTTTAACACTTAAGGCAACTACTAAGAAATTTACACGTAAAAGGAAGTAGTGTGGGGTCCATACCAGATTTTTTATTTTAGCAATGAAATTTAACTTGAACCAGTGTGATGCATATTTCAATCAACTCTTATACATCTCAGAAGTTTGATTTTCTAGGCAATAACCAACATCATATTTAAAATAAGTATACCGAATTCATATGAAGTTAACTCCATATACCTTGGCTTTAAAATGACTTGTCCTATGTTGTCATCCAATTCATCAATTTTTGAACAATAGTAATCCTAACTGATACTCTCCTGAAACTGAAAATAGACACAACTAATCAGAAGCGAGAAGCATACTTCTCATCAAATAGCGGCAGAGTTAAATCCATAATTGATGAATTTCTCCAGTGAAATTAATCTCTATCCCAAAAAGTACTGCCCTGGGAAGGTGAGCAGAAGTATCCTTAAATTTTTCGTTTCTCGCTTGTTTGCATTTGTTTTATCTGTTTAACTTTATTGCATAAACTTGCTCATCCGGAAAATAAATAAATTATTTTGTGCCTGAGGAATGAAAGAGCATAAAACAACGTAAAAGTGCATAAATGAGTAGGAAAACTGCATACACGTGTTTCGGCGTCACAAGGAGCGACTTTTTCAATGCAAATAAGTTGAGCGAATGGATAAAATGACATCCGACAAAAGCTCCTCCACACACGAGCTTGCAGGTTTTATGCTCCTTTGTGCATTATTACTGTCTGATCTTTTTAGTCAATCCGCGCATTCACGCATGCGTCATGTCTTCTCTGATCTTCCTAAAATAGGGGTGTTAGGGATGATAACAACAAGGGGAAGAATAATAAAAGGCATTTTGAACCGTATCAAACAACGTGGAAGCAATGCTGATTTCAAACAGAGTTTAATTGAATATGTCAAAATTGTATAGCAAATGCGAGTTTTAAATTGAAAACTTTGGAAAGTTATCACGCACAAACCCTCTACCCTTTTTTATGTGGAACTGTTCGCGAGTGCTAGGCGCAGTTTTCATAGACGGACAGTACGTTCTTTTATTACTTACTTTTAAAGGAAGTACTGTAATCGTAAGAAAATTTTCACTCAAATGTCGCTTCAAATTTCAATTTTGCTCACCCCCGAATGAATGGTGCGTAGTTTCTTTTTTTGGCTGGTCAGTACGTGCATAAGTACCCATAAACATATAAACAGACGAAACATCCATTTCGACGATCCCCAAGTTATTTATCACGAGTTTTCTCGTGACGTCTGTATGTAAGTATGCATGTATGTGCGTATGTATGTATGTATGTATGTATGTATGTATGTATTTATGTATGCATGTATCTCGCATAACTCAAAAACGGTAACCCGTAGAAGATTCGAATTTCGCATGAAGGCTTCAAGTGGGATCTAGCTGTGCCCCTCCCGCTTTGGTTGTATTCGAATGTTCCTTGGGTTTTTCTCCCCTTTAGGGGTAAAGCTGTTAATTTTAATGCAGACTTAAGTGATGTTATGATTTGGCGACCACTTGGCGATATATCGCCAAGGGCGAGTTAATGCAATAATGTGTCTTTATTATATTTGGTATTTTAGTAATGTATTTTCGTAATTTTCTTTCACGCAGTCCTATATTTCATTCTCTTGAATTCAAACTACAGTTTTTATTGTGTGCAGTTGGTTTGTTCATACACCTTGGCTCAGCTAAAGGTAATTTTGTTTCATCCGGATTTTCATTAATCCGGAAGGCCTGGATCCTCTCTCATTTCGGATTAATGATATTTTACTGTAATTAGCTCTATTTATTGTTTTATTGTTAAATACACGAGATGAAATAATTTTCATTCCATTAAAAAGTTTTTTATTCAACACAGCTGTACCCTCTTTCTTTTTTAACTTAAAGATTTATTGAAACTCATATATTTAAGTTCTGTAGTAAGAGTTCTCAGTTCTATCTTCTGCCAGTTTCTTTCACATTTCACAAAACCATGTATTTCAAGTACACTTCCTCAATTCAAGGTCTCTTCTGCATTACAAAAACTTTTAAGAAGCTGCTTCAAAAAGCTGAAACTGATAACAAAGGAATCCTTAAAAGCTCTACATGAAGCTTTAAAGTGAAGATGTTCTGATTTGTATAAAAAACGATGGACGCGTTGCCATGGGGATAAATGCCTCAGCATGTGCCAGCTTGGAGAAGAATGGACGGCTTTGTGGGAATGTTTAAGAAGATTATTTTGAAGAATATTTTTCAAAACTTTGATAAACATTTAAGTGTTCGAAAAAAATATTTCTTGTAGAGAGTATGGGGTCTTTTGCACTCCCAAGTATCTTAATATATGCATATACTGTATAGATGTCGTCTGTATGAATGAAACAGAATTGAGTGCATAATTTCACTCCACTTTAGACGAATTTTTCTTTTATAGGGTAAGTGCTCCAGTAGTCGGCCATTTAAGAGATCTTTTGTGGATCTTATCTAACCTAGAACTTTCAGCTATCAATACAGCAAAAAAAAACAAGGTAAAACTTTAGAATGAACCTTTCTGATAGTGAATCATCTACTTGTTTCAGAAATTAAAAAAAAATATATGTTTAAATCCAAGCTGTTGTCAACACTAGTAAATGCTCCAGTAGTCGGCCACAGAAATCCAGTGCTCGGCCACGTTGGATCCAGTAGTCGGCCACTTCATTTTCATTGATCTTATCTGATATAGGGGGTTGAATTAAAAAAACAAAACAAAGGGAAACTTACAACGAATCAGACCTGTCATTTGGGGGGTCAGGAGGGAGGGGGGTCAATTGTTCCCCCCCCCCCCGGTTTTGAGAAATCAGTTAATTAATAAAAATGGGCGTGGTGTTTGCTTTTTCCCGATGAAATTGATTTGTGTTTGCACCCTTCATTTGGGGGTCAGGAGGGGGGGTGTAATTGACCCCCCTCGGTTTTGAGAAATCAGTTAATTAATATAAGTGGGCGTGGTGTTTGCTTTTTTCCGATGAAATTGCATTGTGTTTGCACCCTTCGTTCCCCCCTCCTCTAAAAACGTGAAATGACGGGCCTGCAGCGATGTATTATACTTAGTCTGGTCATATTTTTCGTGGTACCTCTGGCACTCAACTTGTGTAGATAATCATGTTAGTGTAGTTTTTTATACACTATGTGCTTTACTTATTTCTCTAACTATCAATCTACCATTATTAATTTTAGACAGTACAATTAGCGCAGAATTCTCGAGACATTAATGTTTTTGTACTTTAGCTGCCTAAAAACAGTTTTATTTTAAAAACTCGAGCTAAAAAAGTATTTTTTCTGAATAACGTTTAAATATCTATGTCTATATCAAAAAGAAAATAATTTAAAACATAAAAAAAAAACTTCATAAGGGTATGAGTATAAATGGCGCAACACTTTTTTCCCAACATACTTGGCCCCCCTCCATCCCTTTTTCTCAATGTTTCACAATTCAAGCTACCCTCCCCTGCCACACTATAACATACACCCAAATTGTTATTAAGGAATAATAGTTGAATTATAACTAAAATTGAGTATTCTTTCTGCGATATGAATTTATTACCAAATGACGTTTTAGTTTTATACCACGGGCAAAGCCGTGCGGGTACCGCTAGTTACATAAAATGCTTTTGTGCGAACTAAAATATGAAAACTCATATTTCTTGTTACCTCCCCTCCCTCACCCTGCCGCAATCTGTCACAGTTTAATTAACCACCCTTTCTTCTTGTTAAACCCGGACACCGTTTTAGGATGATCTGCAGAAATAAACGATTTAACTTTGTGTTGTGAAATAAGTGATAAATGATAAAATAAATGTTGTTGCAACAAAGTATTACGTATTGTGTATACGTAGTTTGGGCTTAAAAGAAAGTTAAAAAAAAAAGCTTCCGAAGAAAAGAATTTCAGCAGCACTTACTAAAGATGCAAGAAGGGACAAAATAAACGAAGTTTATATAAAATGTACAAAATGTACTTGCTTAGAAGTAAAAAAAAAACAGGAATAGTTTTGTAGTGAACAGCAGTTTTTAGTGATAATGACTAAAGAATCAAGAAATGAAAAACTGCTTTACTGTTTATGTAAACATAAAGACGTAATAATAGAGTCGACACAATTCATAACCAATAATCACGTCGGCACTTAACTGGCTCACATTCCTTAGAACGAAATTTCAACATACGGAACATAAAACTAAAACTGTAGTTTCAGAAATGTGTGATTGCTTCCAAAACTATGCAAGTAAAAATACATTTAAAAATGCGCTGAAAGGAATCGCCATCAAGGCTTCATCTAGCACAGAATGTTCTGAAGCAAGTTTATTTGTTTTAAACTAATTGAAGTAAGATGAAATAAGGAAGTAAATGGAACTCGGGATGTCATGAAAGTAATCTTACAGCTTTCGAAAAGAATATTAGTAAACAAGGAATAACCTTGAAATTAACTCAGCACAATTCTAATCCTCTAGCGAAGAAAACTCAAGAAGTCAAACATTTGGGGAGAATCATTAGTGAAAATGTACCAACATTTGAAACAATTATCCTAAATAGAGCACAGGGGTCTTGAACCATTGGTAAAGCAAAAAGTTAAGCATAATAGCAAAAGAAAGAATAATTACATGCTTGGCACTCACTAAATAACTTGAGCCTATGTGACTATTGAAGTAATGCATCTTATCTCCTATGATTGGGGAATGTTTATTAACTGCCAAATAAGTATCAATAGAAGTCAAATCACTCGTTTCGCCAATTTCATTAATTTAACATAACATTTGATAAGAAAAAGTATTAAAACACCATTTGATAATAACTAGATGAGTATTAAAACTTATAATCTTAACTCAACGTTTGTGTATTTAAAAATCTCTTTTTTAGAATTTTCAATTAAATTTACAACACTAGGCGCAATAAAATGTCGAAAGGGTAGTCAAAAGAATTTAAGACATTTAATTTAATTACTATTTTTCAAGAAAAACTTTGGAAAAGGAATTTTTACTCAAAACAGTTAAATTGTCGCTGTATTTCAATAAGTTAATTTAGTTTTAATTTGATGAACCCCCATTAAGAATGAAAAGCTACATTAAGTATGTGGCCGACTACTGGATAAATCATCCAAACTGCTTAGAACCAGTGGTCGGCCTACCATGGCCGACTATTGGAAATGCAGAAGAATTCTGTACCCAGTAGTCGGCCACCCCTTTAAAAAATAATCGAGCCTAACCAGGAGTTCGCTCTTTTATTGAAACATTATGTTAGACATTCCATTAAGATAAAAATCACTCAAATTTACAGTAGAATTAAATTAATAAGTGTAATTGGCCAGTTTAAGAAGACGTGTCCTCTTAGCTGAAAAATAAGCAGAATCGCAATCTTGGATAACGAGCACACCATTAAAAATGAAATGACTCATTACTAATTCAAAAAAAGTACCCAAAACTTAACTGCCACTGGTTGATGATTGAGGATAAGTACATGAATGCGTGAATGCGCCATATCTGATTTTGAATTAAAAATGTACTATTTATGAGGAGTTTTATGTCATTGTGGCCGACTACTGGAGACTGGCCGACTACTGGAGCACTTACCCTATACACCGAAAAAAAGTTTTAGTAGCTAGTTTATACTAGATTAGTTTTCTTCCGAATTTTTCAAGTTCTTTTATAGAAGAATTTTGTAGTTCCATACCTTATATGAATTTATACTGTATAAGAACCCATACTCTGTAAATCAAGACACACGGCAGTGTGTCAGCCAAGTTCGCGCTGCACATCTGCTAGTGTATCTTTACACGAACCATTTCGGGCTACTTTCGACTCCTCCGTTTCTCAAGAACTACTTCATCTACATGCTTTAAATTTTGTAAGTCTATTAGAATGACATAGAACACCCATAATCCTAAATTTTATGAATATATCTCTTTTAGTTTCAAAGTTATTAATATTTGAAAAGTGAAAATATGGCGATTTTCTTATTTAGATTATACACTCACTCATCAAAATGTTTACCTACTTCCAAGTGTCTCAGAATCTTAAAATTTGGCATCAAGGTATATTTCCATACACTAACTATGGAAAAAATCTAAAAAGTCCAAAAACTACATTAAAAAAGCAAGAAAAAAAGCATTTTTTTATGAGTATCTTGGCGCGATTTATAAATGGTTCGTCAAACAAAAGCGCCAAAATGCTTGTAAAACGTTGCCAAAAATAAAATACTTCAGTTTAAAATCAAATGTTTTATTGTAAGCTGTTTCAAGGCTTTAGTTTGCCTTGACGGAAGATTAAAATGGTTTATCAAGATGAAAAAAATAATTCGAATTCTAGAGATTGACTATGCCACCTTGCGGTGACTTAAGATATTAACCAAGTAGTTAAAATATTCTATTCCTCTTTTAAGAAAAATATAGGGTAAACACGAAGAAAATTTACTTGTTTTACCTGTTTCTTTCGTCATTGATCATAAATTGCAGCGTCTCCTATTATTTATTTGAATTACGAGTAAAATCATCAAAATTAAAAATATGTCGAATGTAGCCTATGTTATATCTGCGTTGTCAGCGTAACTGAAATCTCATGTTATGTGTGTATTAATTTGTGTCTAAGTGAAACCATAACCGTTACTTCGGCTTTTCAAAAATGCATGATATCCCAACAAAAACATAAATGTGAAAAAGGAGCCAAGTTCGGTTGAAACAACGTTTGAGCAGTTTGAAGCAGCGGTGCCACCGACAAAAGAGTTGAAATCTAACAGGCTCCAAGTTCTATAAGTGTTCTGTTAACTACAGTCGTGAGAGTTATTGAAATGTTCATTAATTTATTTTAATAACATTTCGTTAGTTCCTTTCATATCGGCTTCGGAACTTGGCAAGTTTTAATCGTCACGAAGTTACGTTCAAAAAAGTCCGACATCCGTCAGTTAGAAATGAACTTGCCAAGTTATAAGAAGCCGATATGAAAGGAACTAACGAAATGTTATTAAAATAAATTAATGAACATTTCAATAACTCTCACGACTGTAGATAACAGAACAGCTATAAAACTTGGAGCCTGTTAGATTTCAACTCTTTTGTCGGTGGCACCGCTACTTCAAACTGCCCAAACGTTGTTTCAACCGAACTTGGCTCCTTTTTCACATTTATGTTTTTGTTGGGTACAACTTACAGAGCCCTTTGCGTAATTCTTCAAAAAGCCCTAACAATGAAATTAAGTATTTTTGTTAATATTAAAGTAGGGGGGAAAACATTTTTTAAGATAATTTTATGATCTTTACTTTAGTAAGAGCTGATTTTGCAAGCAAGTAAATAGTTTATAAGATACACAAGAAAAACAAAAAAAGCACCTAAAACCCAAGTTGGTGGTTTAATTTGAGCCTCCACCGCTGGGAAGGGTAATGACACACGCAGAAGCCAAATAAAGTATAGATGGATTAGGTTGCAGTTGTCTAACTATAAAACTAGATCCGGCGTGGTAAAAAAAAGGTAAAAAAAAACAAAAAAAAACTGAGAATTGATAAAATGTGGTTTTAATAAAAGCCAAATACGTTAAAGAAATTCATTGCAAATTATATTGGAATCTTTGATGTTTTTTGGTACATTTCTTTAGTTTTCATTTTCTCCCAGTTATCATTATCATGAGTGACGTCGCTTTTAACTCGTTATGCCCTGATGGTACTCAGAAGTACCACTTGCATCAATTTAGTATGTTGAATCCAATATGGCTAGAATCTTTCTTTTACTTGACAGTACCATTCCTTGTACTTTGCTGAGAGGCCAACAGTTGGTGTCAGTGATCAGAAGACATTTTTCTTAGCGGCTATTACCAGTTCTGGAGCCCTAGTGATTGTCAATTTTTTATACTCTGCACACATGTTACTTGATGTATTTTCAACTTAAAAAAAAAAAAAAAAACAAAAAAGTATAAAAATTCATTTACAAATTAATTCAGGGCACAAAGGGTTAAAAAAACTTTTTTAACCCACAAGAAAGTTGTTTCCGCAGTTTCACTGGTGAGTGAACGAATTTCTTCTAACTCTACTAGTGGGATTTCTGCGCCTGATGCCACACCCAATTTTTGTTTCAATATTAGCATTACATTTCACCTACTTTTCACCGGTGGAAATCGAGCCCGGACTTCCTTTACCGCGCTTAGGCAGCTGTCAGGGCTAGCGCTTTCCGCCGCTCGACTTCGGAGGTCTCGACGCTTCTACTCTTATACTCGTAACTATGTTTTAACGAAGTATTTACTGTTGTTGATACCATTTACAGCTAATTTGTTTGCGATTTACCTTTTCTTGAAAGATTTATATTTTAATCGGAAAAAAATCCGTTTGTACATTATAGTATAATGTATTACCTTGTAGGGGAGAGTGGTAATGAATGGGCCATGGTGATGAATGGGCCACTAACAAAATATGAAAAAGTATTTGCATGAATTTTTTTTTTTGATGCCACCAATAGATGTAGCTATTTGTTCTACTAAACTCATCCAATTTTCATTCGTTTGCGCAGAGCCATTTTCAAACTAGAGTGGCATGGTCAAGAATCTGACTGAAAAGTAAGTTTTTCCCTTTTTAGTAAAACATTTCCTAGCTAAAATGTACCAAGTATTTCACTGCATACATATGTATAAGCTAGTCTTTCCATATCTATAAACTAATCTTAAGATATATTTTGATGTTATCTAAATTCAATGTACTCAAAAAACCTAAATGTATTCCAAAAGTATAGGTGGGGATGAATGGGCCACTATGTCATGGTAATGAATGGGCCACCTAAATATTGTTTTTTTTTCCTTTTCTTTGAATTTTCGCATTAATATGAAACACAACTGACTGTCATAGATAAAGATTACTGTCGTCAAAATAGGTTTGTAGTAACTTTTAAACATAATTTGCAGATCTATATTATATTCCTATAGTACAATAGACCTCTGGTCGCAGTGCATGGCTTGAAAAAGCCCCCCTCTCTCCTTCATATTATATTCCTCACAGTACAATTTCATTTTCTTTCTTGGTAACTTAAGTTAGATATTTCTTATTCCCGATGTCTAGTAAATTTTAAAATTTTTTTTTGAATTTTGACAAGTTTGAAAATGAAGATGAAGTTTTTGAAAGTGATTTTTAATATTATTTTTGAAATATATAAATTTTGTTAAATCATAGTGTGTATTATCTGTTTTTTTTATATATATATATTTGATGTTATTTATTTCTTACAATCTCATTATTTAGTCATTTTTCTGCTACAATTGGTACGCATCAGTGTTATTTTAATTGCATCAGTTTTGATGTTTATATAATTTTAAATCAGTATGATTTTGTATCATCATGTTAAGTGACACATTTATTTTGTCATATTCAGCAAATAAAAGATTAAATCCACATGTTTTCATTGAATTCATTGAGCGGCCCATTCATTACCTTCGCTGGCCCATTCAACCCCATAGGTGGGGTTGAATGGGCCAAATTTCAAAATTTTTATTTTCTATTATAATTCATTATAGATAGGTGCTAATCCAACTTTTATGACTTTTTTAGATAGCCAGATAAGTAAAGTAACTAAAACACCAATTTATAGTTAAAACAAAGTGTTAGAAAAAATTACAAAAATTCAAAACCAAAAAGTGGCCCATTCATTACCACTCTCCCCTACTTTTGAACTCTCACGGGATTAGTTCGTTCCCACTTCATGCTGAATTTTCCTCCTGTTTTTAAATTCCTACTTATGTTCATTGAATCTCTCTTAACTCTGAATAAATATCTATAAATTTATTTCATGTGATTTTTCTTTTATTTATACAGAAACTAAGAAGCTTCACACCCTGGAATACTACGCGTGCAACATTATTTACTCCTTTAAGACTGTGATATCAAAAGAGTTTACTATGTCATTTTACCGCCACCTTATCTAGTGCTCAGAAAAGTCTGATTCTGATGGGGAGGTTTTGGGTTTGAATCCCAGCTTGGGCATGGATGTACTTTCTCTCTCCTGTCCTTGTCCTTTAATTGTGTGAATATATTGCTTTGCTGTGAATGGTTGCCCTCGATGTAAGCGAGTCCCTATGGTATGTGTGTACTATGGAAGTCGGGCTTCACACCAAATGACGGTACAGTAGGAAAAATGAAGCATCGCATCCCAAATTGCCAGCCTAGCTGGCACAAGACAACAACAATAGCAATCGTGTCATTTTTTTAACCTTGTGGTTTCTTCCACTTAGTTATCTGATGCCTAAAATTATAAAACTATAGTTGGGAAAATCTAACCTGACAGCGTTGTAATACTGCAGTTAGGTTTTGCACAGCCCTCACCATGTTGCTACCTTAGGTTTGCTCTACAGTAGTTTTCTGAATTTGCTTGCTAAAGTTCCTTCAGTTAGGGGCCACGGTGGCCTAGAGGTCTTCTCCTCGTAAGCAAGTGGTCGCGGGTTCGAATCCCACCCTGTCCATGGTTGTTATTTCAACCTCTCTGTGCCGTAAATCTGTCCTGTATTTGTCAGGACGCAAGGCACATCGTACGGGGGCAGTTTCATGTATGTCGAAGCTAATGGCTTCTGTATAAATATATATATATAAAAGTCCCTTCAGTTGTCAGCTGGAATGCGGCAAAGTAGCTAAAAGTTTATTGGGGTCTCGTGTCGTAACGCGTCACTCTCTTAATTCTAAAGTCATAAATTCAATCCCGGGGTCTCAGTGGCCGAGCGGTTTCAGGCGTGTATAACCAATAACTCTGAGACGGTGGGTTCGACTCCCACCCTCGCTCCGTATGTACTTTCCTTCCTTTGTGATGTAACTCCTTCATACATTGTCTGTACAAGATATATGTAATAAAAATCATATGTAACGGAGGAAAAACATTAGATTGTAGTCCTCATCAAAAACCTGGGTATATATATATATATATAGCCCCAAACGAAACGAAACGAGTTCAATCCCCCACCCGGTTCCTTCTTTGTGCTGTAAATTCTGCTCTACACTATGTTTTTATCTTGAACTATTTTTCATATTTTATGTTATTTCACAAATGGGTCTTGTGTGATCAAATGTACGAGCCCGAAATGTGTTATCAACAAATAGAAGTTTATTTTAACTGCGGAAAGAATGCTGCGAATTTTATCCGGCTTTGTTGGTGAGTCCTGACATTAAATCAAAGCATTTTTTAATAATTGAATACTGATTATGAATTCTTACATAATATTTTTAAGTTAATTTATGTTTATTTGAAGTTGAAATCATGAGAAGCAGTACGAAATTGCGTAACTGTTGTATTAAAACTCATTTTGTTACAAATTGAACATAAGATTCAACCAAAGGTTTTTCGCATGTTGAAAATCAGTTTGATTCAAAAGTATTGTAAAGGACAGTCACTTGAGCACAATAAAATGCTTTTGAAAACTTTATCTTTAACAGTTTAAACTAGCATTTTCCGTATAATCATAAAACTGGCTGTAAAGATCATTGAACTGCATTACATACTTAACAATCTAGTTCTAAAATTTCGAAAAGCGATTTTAAATTATATAGCGATATTGAATCTTTGTAATTGCAATGCTTATTAATTTCAACCGTAGTACAAAACTGGTTCTGAGATATTGAAATAGAACCGCATAACTCGAAATTATGTGTAATTTGCTGTGTACGATTGAAATTCCACAATCAACTGAAACTAAGTTACATTTTTTGTTTGGTTCGACCAGTTACAAGACAAAGAGATAACAAATTTATAGTCAGATTTATCAATTTAGTTAAATATCTAATGCAGCTAATAATCACACTATCATGGTTTTAAATAGGAAATTGTCGGAAATCAAACCATATTTTTAAAAATGAAAAACTTGAAATCTATCAAGAGCTTCAAAGAATCTAAAATGGAATTCATATGCTTCAAACAAATTCAAGCAAAAATCAAAGTCTTGTTCAGGAAATCACACAT
>JAXGGA010015966.1:0-27800 GCA_038373865.1 Uloborus plumipes
AAAATGTTTTCTTTCATGATGAAAGACCTATTTAAGTGAAACAACAATTAATATTTAGTAAGAGATTGTCGAAAAATGCATGTTTGGAACTTGAAAAAAAAGTTCCGCACAGGAAAATATCATTTTTGACCATGAAAATATGCACAAATTTAATTAAAAACTTACCCAAATCTTGAACAAATATTATTAAAAAGATTTACTTTTCAAATACACATTATTTTGCAAAATTTGCTTTGGTGTGGTACATTTCAAAACACGGATTTGCACAAAGAGCAATACCACATGGTTCGCAATAAGTTCCTATAAGCCTCGATTCTATAGCGTCTCCTGCAGTGAATTCTGATTGGTGGTGCCATCTATATTTTTTTTAAGAAAGTAAAAGGTCCATAGATAATATTTAAAAAAGATTTAAACGAAAAAACCCGTATTTTCATAGCTACAATAGCTCTAACTTGACCCCCTGCTGAGCTCGGGCTTAGACCGGAAAGTGTTAATTAGTAAGCAATAAGCAAAATGTAATGAAATACAGTTATTAACTTAATGCACTCATCAGTCAAAACATACACCAAGAGAAAGTTTGATTTTTCATCACTAAGTAAAACTAATCTTTCATAGTTAATATATAACATCTCTCAGCATCCTTTCGTACATACAGTTGAAATGAAATTTACCTCTGAGAAACATTTATCCAGGCAAATTAATTTTGACCATTAAATAATCTCTGATTCAAACTCAAAAATAATAATACTTAAATATAGGGTAGGCACGTTTTTGCCGAAGGTGGAAACCAGTAAAAACAGTTAACCAGTAAAAACAGTCCCGGTAAAAATACCTTTTTGCCACTTTTTTGCCAAAGTGGCAAAAATAGTTAACTTTATTTACGTTAATAGTTAACTTTATTATAACTAAGTTTTTACTAATTTTTAAATTTCATTTTTATTTTTAACTGAGAATATTCATTGAATCATTCAACCTACTCTTTCAGAAAAAAGGCTTCATTGGTAAATCCTGTTATAGAATAAAAAGGGGAAGTAAACAACTATAAAATAGGTCACTTGCTTTAAGATAGGAGCTTGCCTATAAAATAGGAACACTTTTTGTAACGTATATTGCCAGAGGTGATATTGTATTTTACATACATGTAAAGACTATTATGACCTTCACTCCTCCCATAGCAGGTGGATACTTGCTGCACTAGTAATCGTACTAAGAATGAATCCTTATCTTTCAGTTAGTTTTTAACAAGAAAGTCATACCAGATCTCCTATGCTATAAAGGCAACCTAATTTATAGAGAAACGAACTATGATTGATATTTACATCATTATCATCTCAGTGACAGGCTATGTTCAGACCTACCATTTTGAATTTTGCAAGGGCGGGCAGGGGTCACAGGGTCACATTCAATGCAAATTTTACAGAAAGCAACCAAAGCAAAGACCATTGTGAACAAATTCATTTCTTTAAATTACAGGGGAAGGGGCAATTTTCTCCTCCTGACCCCACAATATTGACTGGATATCTTAACTACAGTTCTGAGGCCTAAATGTCTGATTTTTGCTTTGAGATGAGATGAAAAGGTAGTTTAACTCGTATTAAACTATAGGCAACCAATAAAGAAAAGTTCATAAAATAGTTAATTCAAAGTCAATTTTATTGTCTACACTAGAATTAGAATACGTTGATGTTTTTTCAAAACTGAATAGCAAAAATATGTTTTGAAACACTTTTTCCAATCTATTTCAAGTTTTTTTTTCTCTCAAGAATTAACTTTAAAAATTTTAATTATTTAATTAATATCAATGAGATTTTAAATTAATTTTCTAATTTAAGTCTATTGTATGATGTAAACTTAGGATGTTGGTTATCAGTAAATTTTTTGATATCCAGCAATTTTTTCTACTTTTTGCCAGTTTTTTCCATTTTTGACAAGTTACCAGGTTTTTTCCAGTTTTTGCCACTGCACTCAACCAAAAATACCATTTTGCCGCAAAATGCCTAACCCTACTTAGATATAAACCATAGTGAACTCCCACTAATGTGCCGACCAAGGGACCAGCAAATAAGCTGCATTAGTGAGAGATATGCATAGATGAAAACATCTATTTAAGAGCCTAAAATGCAACGAAAGTTCTAGTGCGAGCATGAATGAGAATGCTTCAAAAAATAGGTTGACATAATAATGGTTCAGTTATAACTGTATACATTTTTGGAAACTACTAGGATAAAAATAAAAAATTTTTAGCAAACTTGATAAATTTCCTTTCAGAATGATCTGTAGTAGATGCTTGGTTTTGCTCTTGCTGAAGAGTTTCACAAAAAGTTTTTAAAAATCATACAAATAAGAAAAGAGAGTTACAGTAGCTGAATTAACTTGCAAATATTCTAAACTAGTGTCTGACTCTGAAGCTTCTAAAAAAATATTTCATGTTAGTTGGATTTTGGAGACACCATTTCAGCACAATTTTGCCTACTTTTTCATTTAGCTGAGACAAATCTCAAATGATGTACAAGTAAGAGTTTCTAAACTGAATAACTAAATTGTTTAGCTGGCAAGAAGAAAGAAAGCTTAGAGATTGGAAAATACTCAAGGAATATCTGCAAGCGCGTGTCCGGCACCACCCTACACAGGGGGGGGGGATCTAGGGGAAGGGTCAAGGGGGCCATTGCTCTTTGACAAGCAAAAATCGGTCAAGACACTTTTCGGGTAAGTTGTTCCTGCATGAACCAACTGTTAATTCAATTAACTCAAGGCAGCAAAAGTAATTTCTTTCATTATTTTTTGAGCACAAATTTTTGCATATTCAGTATTTCAAACCATTTTTAAGCAAAAATGACAATAAAGTACAAAGTAAACTTTTTTTTTTTTTTTTTTGGACCTCAATCAAATAGTTTCATTAACATGTAAACCCCACCAAAAATTACTGTATTAACTAGGGATACACCGATAAGCAAATTGGCCGATTACTAATTAATCGGCTGAGCCGATTAATGATGAGGATGACTGTTTTCAATTTTACCATCACTGTTTTTTCTCTCTTATGCAATTCGAAGTTAGAAATAATAAGTAATTTATTTCCGAGAGATTTTTTTCCATTTTCCTAGTTTTCACAAAATAATTCAATATTTTATCAAATAACTTAGAACAAATTTTCATATTATTGTCAATAATAGTATTGACACATTGTAAGAGTTATTTTAATTGGACATAAAAATTCAAAAAAGGGGGAGGGGGAGTCTGTGGTCAGCACTCTAATTTAGGAGTACTTTTAATTCATACTTTTTAATAATTAGTAGCCTTTAATTCAATACTTTTATTCTTTGAAAATTAGAGGTAAACTAAAAGCACTGTGCTAAGAGAAAACTATCGCCACATGAAAAATATTGCAACATTGTCTATGTATATTTATTCAAAGTAGGATAATTAATTTAAAGAAAAAACTTTATATCAACTGTTAGGATTATTATTAGTGTAATAAAATTATTCATCATAGTTTCTTGGTAAAGGTATACTTTAAAGAATCATATTTGAAAAATATTTTTTCCGCCGATTAATCGGCCCGATTTTGCCGATTATTAATAATCGGCAAAGTGGCCGATTAATCGGTGCATCCCTAGTATTAACCAATTTATTTAAAACACACTAAGCTAACTTTATGAGACTCTTAGGAGGAATTTTTTCAGAAAAACTCAACGTTTGATCAGAATCTATGAAAATAATTGAAAAAATATTACCTTATACATAAATACCAAAGCTCTTTCAAAGGCACTGTTCACATCTTCATAAACTGGGTGTGACACATTTTCCACGCACTTGCACTATACGTAGTTTCAAGTATTTGTGCCAGATTGTATAACTGAAAAATGAATGCATTTTAGACATTTTAATGAAATCATCACAAAATAAAGAATTTCTTTTATAGGGTATAAGTCATTTTACATTACCAGGCCCGTGCCCAGGATTTCGTAAAAAGAGGGGTTTTCATGCTTTTTCATCCTTATTTGCATTGTTACGAAAGCATACCAGTGTTTCAGTTCGGGGCATCGCAGGGGGTAGGGGTCATAACATTCCCCTCTTCTCCGAAGCCTTAATTTTAAATCGTGTTACCAAACCAGTATGGTATTTTATATACAAAGGAAAATATAAAATATTATACTAGGATTGGTAAAATATGCATGTAATGATTTTTATGATACCCTTCCCGTCAGAACAGAAATTTTGCATGCGCTAGTGACCGCAATAGGATGAAATCGAAAATTCCCACAACTTGACGTCAGAGGTTGTGCCGATTTTAGAGTTTGGTAGATTAGCCATAAAATAACGATTATAGTTTTGATTTATTAAAACAGAATAGTGATGCAAACAAATTAATAGAAAACATAAGAGCAGTTTTTCACTTTTATTTCACCCAACTGTAGATGGCAAAAATACTGAATGTTAAAATGTCATTGGATCAATAAGAACGATATTAAAATAGAAACTGTGAAATAATTTCTAAAAATGCTAGTAGCTTTGGTAAATGTGTAATATGTTTTAAAACTTTAGAATGTAAA
Source organism: Uloborus plumipes (assembly GCA_038373865.1). Taxonomy (NCBI): domain Eukaryota; kingdom Metazoa; phylum Arthropoda; class Arachnida; order Araneae; family Uloboridae; genus Uloborus; species Uloborus plumipes. Next base: position 4,554 of record JAXGGA010015966.1, read on the forward strand.
ATTACTTTAAAATCTTTTTAATTTCACAAATATTCATTCAGTCTATTTCTCAGCAACTCAACTTGGTTTTTTTTTCAAAATTAACTTTGAAAATGTTTTAAAGAAATAAAGCGTTTCACACAAAATTTTACCTTAAAGCTAATTTACATCAAACATGCATCTTCTTCATTTGGCTTATTATTTCCCCAATGGGACGGGTTTAACCCCCAAAACCCACCCCTTGGGTACGGCCCTGTACATTACTTTAAAACATTTAATTTACATAAATTGCATTCCAGTTTTCTCTAACATTGATTGAGTAATCTTTTTAACTGTTCTGCAGAATGCTTTTACTGCTTGCTGTTTTATTTACTTTTTTTAGCCTTTTTTTTTCTTCCTCCTAACCACAAAAATCTTTCTGCACAATGTCTTCCTGATTCAGCGACAGTGTCGCCATGTCAGCAACTTTCTGCCACCGGGGGGGGGGGGTGAGCCTTGAATTGACATTTCATTGTTAATCATAATCTTTGTTGGAAAATACTCATATTGAAATGTGTTACCATCATATCAATCTGTATTTTTAAAGGCTCTATTACTCTACCTATTTAAAATTGAAAGAAAATGGCCATTTTTAGACAAAAAAATGAATTTTCGGCTTTTTGGATTTTTTTAAAATTTCAAAACCCCACATATGTGAATTCTTGTGCATCGAGGAACCTCTGTGCCACGTTTGATGAAAATCTGACGAAAACTGGATTTGTATAAGGAACAAACATACAAACATACATACATGCATACATTTATACATACATACATACATATATATATATATATATATATATTATATATATAATATTATATATATATTATATATATAATATTATATATATAATATTATATATATAATATTATATATATATATATATATTATATATATATATATATTATATATATATATATATATTATATATATATATATATATATATTATATATATAAGGTTAACAAAAGCAGAAGTTGTGCCATTTTTTCGCGATATTCGCTAGAAAAACGGCCGTTTTGGCGCAGGCAGGCGCAATTTCGATCAAAAAATTTGTTTGGGAGCAGGATGGCGCAGGATTCATTTGGCGCCGCGTGGTGCAATTGGCGCAGCACTTGCACCACTGCAATCGCCGTTGGGATTAGTGGTAGAAGAATATATTTAACAGAATAAAAATTAAGGAGTTAGTAAGGAGATAATGGCAAAATTCAGAAGTTTTAAGGGCCCTTATTTTCTCTTGTTAAAAAGCAGGAGTTTATAAGGAGTTTGTAAGGAGTACGAACCCTGATATATGTATATATAATATCCATTTTCTATTTGTTTGTATGTATATCAATAAAAATGAGAGTATGCTTGTATACTTATTCTCTATACAAATCCACAGTTTGCGTCAGATTTTCAAACTTGACAAAGAGGTTCTTTGATGACCTAGAATTCTCATAGGCGGGTCTTGAAATTTTAAAAAATCTAAAAAGCTCAAATTCAAGTTTTTTGTCAAAAAAGGACCCTTTTATAGGAATCTAGCCTATTATTAGACCTATTTTTTTAATCGACATGAGCCTTTAGGTTACAAATTGATAAAATTTATGGTATTTAAACATTAGCATTTTCCAACAAAGATTAAAATTAAAACAATGAATTTTCATTTCAAGGCTCACCTATTTCATTTTAGCATGAAATAAGTCAAAAACAATTATAATTCATGTTCTCATTTGGCACAAATATGTATGATACAGAAAATTTTTTCTTATCCTCCTATCAGAAGAATTATGCAAAAACATGGATTAAAAGTCTTATACATGTTTCCCTTTTAGCTGGTGCTATTTTTCTGTGAATTTTCCGTGATAATTAAGTTCTCTTGGGAGTTTGTACATAGAACTTTTTGTACAACCATGTGGACTAAATTCAACCAAATAAGAGGTACGTTGCAATAATAAAATGGCCTTTAAAATCAGAAAATGGCCTTTCTAGGCCTATATTTGTAATCGACATGAACCTTTAAGCATACAACTTGATAAAATTACGGATATTTAATTCTAATTTTCGCGAGCTTTTTTCAGTCCTCCTATTAGAGGAATTATGCAAAAATGGATAAAAAACCTCATACTTTTTCGCTTTTTTTATGAACTTTCCGTGAATCCTGAGTCAATTAAGTACTCCGGAGTGGATTTTAGGTCGCCCTGTTTCTCCCACGGACAGCTCTATGCAACGCCTCCTAAATACTAAATGCCTATAACATTTGCTTCGCTACCGTAGAGATGTGTTCAACATTAAACGCCACCTTGCGGCAATCCGATGATGTCGTTGTTATTTTTCGATTGGTTAGTTTTTAAATTTAAATTCAGAAATGAACCAATCGTTAATTTTTGGAAGAACTCCGGTAGATGGCAGTGTATCGTGAACCAAGGGAACTTTTCAGCTATTGGCGATGGATCCAAACAATATTCGAGTTAAATTTTTTGATTGGTTGATTTTTAAATTTAAATTTAGAAATGAACCAATCGTTAATTTCTCTTTCTCGAAGAACTCTGGTAGATGGCAGTGTATCGTGAACGTAGAATGAAATCTTGCTCTGTGCTAAAAACCGGGAAGTTTCAGGCATTTAGTATTTAGGAGGCGTTGCTCTATGTTGCCTGCTCGAGAGTAGGTTCACCCAAAAATTTATTTATTCTTGCGCCTGAAGGTGAAACTAAGAACGTTGTTTATGAACAAGTTTTGCGTTAAATTTTTATAAGAATTTTTTGAGAAGCTAATGGCATATCTGCCTCTCCCGTAGATAGTAGAATCTCATCATCTTACAACAGTCTAAGTTTAAGGCATATCATGTTTTTACTTACGTTTTCCTTCAGCCTGACGGCCGCGTAACACTTCAGACTAATAGAATGTAAACATTGCTTTTCCGGAGATCGTTCGTGGAAGTATGACGTCATGTTCTGGAACGTCATACATCTGACGTCAACCAACGAATGTTCGAGAAGCTTCGTAAGGCACGTGTCGTCTGTGATTGGCTGCCTGGATCGCTACCGATAGGAGGATGTGTATGCAAATCTCGGAGATATATAAGCGATGTCAGGACTCAGATCGAGGCTGGTTTTTCATTCATCGCTAGGCTCTCGAGTCAGAGAAGGGCCTTAGGCTTTCGGCTCGCGGTCCTTTTCGCCTGATGGCGTGTTTCCCCCGGTAGTAATTGCACTTAGCCTATGAACAGGCATAATAGGGGTAGAACTATGCAGGCAGGATATGATAGGATTTAGTTTCTCAGAAAGTAATAAGTTGGTCTTGTATTATCTTTTGGTTTTATTATTTACAGTTGTTGTTTATTTTAAATAAATGTTATTTGTTACTTAGAGTTTGTCTTCGATTTAGCAAATCAAACACTCTGCTAAATTTAAATGTTTGGGGGATTTAACGATTTCTTCGACTCCCCTGACAAGTTTTATATTAATACGCACCCGCGCAACGCAGGGTATAAAGCTAGTTATTATATATATATCTATATTATATATATATATAAAATATCAGAATTGTAAGAAGAAAGACAAAGAGACCATACCCCCCAATGAAGATTTGTAGACTGCATATTTTGAACTTAAACATCCTCTTTATAGTTTATATTTAAAATTTTTTTGGTTTTTCGACCACTCTTGAATCCCCCACGGCTGATGAGCTCTGGATTCAACCTTTCTCCTTTCACTTCTCCTAATGTGCCATTTTCTATTTCATTTTTACTATTTGTTTGTATTATATATATATAAAATAAAAATCACAGATAAATGTGAAATTCAAATGAAGCAAGACTGATTTACCTTCCAGGCAGCTCTCGCAATGCTCGCTCATAGAGTAAGTTGATAACAGACTTTGGTGCATCTTTCTTGAAAGCAATGTAACGAAGCCAGTGCTTGACTGAATAGGGGTTTCTGAGAATTTCTTCTTCATATGGGATATCGTCATCAGCCTTAAAATTTAACACACAGGTTAAGTTACAATTCTCTACTAAACTAAAATTTAAATATGTATATCAATATTCAATGAAAAATTTACGCTTACAGAAAGTACTAATAGCTAATAACAATTTCAAAACAATAATACAGCCAAAATTTTAAAATGTGCAAAATGATACAAAATTACTTAAGGCAAAATGTATTTAGGTATCAAAATTTCATGAGAGCTATTAATTACTGTTGGGAATTTTTCAAAGATCTGCTACTCTTTCTGTATGTTACATGGACTCTCGCCCCCCCCCCCCCCATTCCAAAAATAGCACTTTTTGTATATAACAATGGGTTTCGTATTACATCACTTCAGTGTAAATTTAAATTCTTATGGTATTTGGCAAACGAGTTTTGGCAGTTCGTTAGAATTGTTATTATTTTTGAAATGACAACAAGATCGATCAAAATTGAGCTATTGCGGCGTGATTTGATTTTACAGCGGCATCGTTTAAGTAAGGTTGTGATGATGTCTTGATTCAAATAAGGTCGTGTTTTTTTTAATTAATTACCGCTGTTTTAAATGTGTAATTGCAACCAAGGGCTTAAAAATGCTTTTCAAGTTTATCGAAATAAGTACTTTGAACTCGGGGAAAAAAACACGATTTTATAAACCTCTTTTTTTTTTAAACCGAGAAGAACTCGATCTCCCGGTACTATGCCAATTAAACATGATAAGCAAAACTAAAATTGTATAAAACTGTCAATGCATGACAATAAAATACAACTTTTTGCACAGTATTCGGCAAAGGCCAAATAGTAAACAGGCATGCGGAGGAAGTGGAACATTCGTTGCATCACTATCTGAACACTAAATATTTTCGGCCCTGCCGATCTTGCAGGAATGAAATGATAAAATTTGTGATTGGTCCAAAGTCTCTTCAAGTATCAAAATATCACCCATCATTGAAAGCCTAATTTAAATTGAAATTGTGTTAAACATATGCAAAATTATTAATGCAACAAATTTGCGTAACAGTGCTACCTCATCATTACTTTCTATTTGCAAACAAAAACTATTTATCTATTTCAGCCTACTTAGTGTAAAATTTTAACTAATGATCATGAAACAAAAATTTGTCCGGATATTTCTACCTCATAATTTTTCAACAATTCTAATCTTTCCATTCAAATTTCACCCACTTCCAGCACTTGGGTCATACATGTGATTACTTTCAAAAAAATTTGGCTGAAAATATTTGACATAAGTGATTGGTTGGTCCGACAAGCAAATGGCCTTTTAAATGCATTTAATAAAAAATTTTAGTAAACATTTTTTATTTTTAACTTTTATCATTTTGGTTTCTCTAACTCTGTTTTATTTTGTTTAATTTTTTATATTTTCAAATCGAAATTTCTAACCAAAACCAAACAAGCGAAGAATGCTCTCTTTTAAAAAGCAGGATATATCGCTGTCGCCCCCCATTCACTTCGTCTAGAGATCGTGGAAATTTTAAATGGAATGAAAATTTTAGAGCAGAATGGAAATTTTTTAAAGCAGATTGGTAAAAGAACGGAACTATGTTTTACGAATCAAATTGGCTGAATTCCACCAATTGGCTGAAGAATCACATGTATGTTGGATGCTTTAACAAAGTTGGTATGCAACCTTGTAGCTGGTGACAACTCAGTTTTCTACATTGGATTAATTATCTAACTACTAATAATTAAATTTATTTGATCATTAAACAATATTTCCACATAAATATTTTAAAATTAGGGGGAAATACTCATACTTTCATAAACTTTGAAACAATATTTAATAGACACCCTGATTTTTTTTTACATGACATCAAACTTGTTTGAATTTTCGAAATGAAAAAGTATAATTGTTTCAGCGAACTACTAACTTCAATTAGAGATAGAGCAGTCATTGTCACACAATACTTTAAATCAACATCGTGTTGTTTCATTGATTTGATTGGCTGCTGCATAGCCAAAATAAGATTTTTATGATTTCATAGGACATTGTAACAATAATGTTCATAGCTTATTAGCTGTGGAAATGTTCTAATAGAGAAATCGGCCAGTTAAGAAAAAGTGGTGGTTAGTCGCATTTTGCAACTAACAATTTTGGTTTGAGTCCAAGATTTCCAAACCTTGGGAGCCAAGTTTATTGACACATTACATAATTTAATACATTTCTAAACCAGTCTGCAAATTTCCACTTTCGTGTTTAGATAGATATTCGGACATGCGTATTATTAAACTTATCCTGACACAGGTGATATTATTTCCATTAGTAAATGCTGTTCACATCAAATTTCGATAAACAATAGCTAACAACAATTCGAATCTCCTGTTCTCAACCAGCTCGTTTTCCGGTAAAAGGATCTTCCAAAAATGAATAAATTTCAGGAAATACATAATGCATCAGGCATTAAAAAAAGCAACAAAGCCAGAGGAAAATGCTTTTAATCTCTCAGAAAGAAGACTAGTTTCGTCAAAAAAGAAATATTTTTATTTACTTACCACATTAATATCAGAATTTTTGGATTTGATTTCGAGTCCTAAGACTGCTGTAGGTGTGAGAGGGCTGCGAGTCACTACGCCTTGCCTCTGCTTCCTTGGTGATCAGTATCTTTCGAGAGAAACTTCCAACTTAGCTACGTCGATTTCTATTTAAATTAAAAATCAAAGTTAGGAAGCCTTCACAAAAAGTTTGTCAATAATTAATATTATTACTAGCTGCCAGGGCAGCTAGATTAGCTTCCTGCGGCATGTTGATGCATAACGTCCCCCCTCTCTAACTTTTACCTCATTCTGAAGTTTTATTTGATATAATTTAATGTTCATTCGATTTCAAGACGTACCACGAACGTGGCCCGGCGTTGCACGGGCACTTCGTGCCCTGAAAGTAGTGAGGAAAATGTCAAGAAACTACTCCCCGCCAAGGCGGCTCGCTAACAGGCGCTTCACGCCTTTACTTTTTTCCTGTATAAAAAAATCATTCGAATTATTGAGATGCTTCGCGCCTTCAAGATGGTGAGGAAAGTTTCAGTAAGTTCAGCTCAGGCGCGGATCCAGAGTGGGGTCATGGGGATCATGACCCCCCCCCCCCCTTAACCGACCAAATATAGCAAAAAATTGCATTTTTGGGACTTATTTTACGAAAAAACTGCCAAACCACCCCATTTTTGCACAAAAATTGCACTTTGATCCCCCCCCCTTTCCGAAAATGACCCCCTCCTTAACCAGAAGCTGGATCCGCCCTTGGTTCAGCTCGCTCAAAGGAGAAAAAGCAGACATTGATACTCAGTTTTTAATATAAGTAGATGGCTCTTCAACAAATGAATGTTTCAAAATATTACAAGTAGCTAGCGATAAAAATACTATGTAAGTCGCCCGCTTATGAGTTTCGTGTTTGATTTAGTTAAGCCTTCATTCAAAATTCTCATTTTCATTTTTATTATTGTTTCATGGCATGGCAACCACGTTTTGCAATGCAAGAATGGATTTCATATTTAATCATTTATTAGGCTTAATCGCTTTAAACTTGACTACTTATTAATTGATATCTTCGCTAATTAAAATCGTATAATTATATAGATTGAAACTAATGAAGCTTGAAAAATTACCTATCTATCGGTACCTGGTTCGACTTTCAGTTCATTGGCGTTCAGGAGAAAGAAGCGTGACATAGAAAGATAGTTAGAAAGAAAGATAGTTAGAAAGATAGTTAGAAAGATACTCAGTTTTTAATATAAGTAGATTATTTATTTATTTTAAAGAGAAATCAGCAAAAGAATCGCCAAAGAAGCTGGGCAACCCCAGGAAAAAACAGGATTTCAAAGGAAAAGAAGTTGTAACCATGCAGGAAAAAGTCCTTAGGGCAAAAAGCAATCAAGTTTTTCCTAATAGTGTTCGTTTTGCTACAATGATACAGAATGTGCTTAATAGTTTCCTCTGTGCCACAGTCCTCACAGTTCGGATGCCTTGATCTTGTACAGTTTGCTTTTGGTCATGATGCAGTTACATACTAATATATTGATGAAAATTTCTTGCTTTCTATTGCTAACCTTGCGATTTTCTCTCTTAGAGGGTAGTTTCCTTTGTTTAAACTTATCAAAATACTTGGATTGTTGCCATTGTTTTAAGTTTGCCAGCTGTTTTTTGTTTTGGATAAATTTGCAACAATCCTACCATGTAGTGATATTTAAACTTGGAATTTTTTCTCCACTAGTGGCCTCCTTGGCAAGCGAATCTGCTTCTTCGTTTAATTCAATACCAGAGTGGCTGGGAGTCCAAATAACAGTGACACTGTTTTTGCTGGTTAATCTTTCTAGATATCTTCTTGTAATTTTCACAAGGAGATCCTGTTTTCTGTTTTCATTTTTTATTGCATTGATCGCACTGAGACTATCTGTAAGGATAATAGTAGGGACTTCGGTTTTGATGAGATATTTTGTTGTGTAATAAATGGCCGATAGTTCTGCCGTAAAAATTGAGCAGAAGGCTGGTATTTGTATTTTCCTTTTTACATCTTTATTCTGATTTATCAGCCCAAAGCCTACATGTAGTTGATTCTTGGAACCGTCTGTGGCCTATATATCTTTGTGTTTATTTTCATGTAGGAAGCATAGGTAGTCTTGTCTGATTTCTTCCTTCACTTGTGATTTTTGGAATATTCTCTCGTCAGTAATAAAGTTGAGTTTTCTATCATGCCAAGGCGGATATTCTTCAAATTCTCTCTCTTTCCAAAGTTTGATATTGTAGTTAGTCAAATATTTGTTGCATAAGTTGATTAAGTCTTCATCTAATTCATCTTTGTTGATGTCTTCAAAACTATTATCATTATTCTCTTGGTACATCTTCTTCAGGTACCACTTGATAAGCTTCCATCTTGTTCTCTTCTCATATTCTTCTATTTTAGTGATATGTCTAATAACTTCATGTGGGGCAAAATTGTTGAGCTTTAATGCATTCTTTATAATTTTATTAGTTATGGTATTTATTTTTGTTTTATTAGACTTTGTGTCCTTAATTCGGCTTAAACTGACATAATCCAGGGGCCGCGCTAAGCGTTCGCCACCTAGCCAAATGCTATAAAATAGAAAATTCGGCGAAAAAAATTCTGATTTGGCTAAAGTATTGGCGAATGGAAAATTGTCAGAAATTTTCACTTGGGGGGAAAAATACACTTATTACATTAAAAAAACAAACAATTAAAATTCTTTGATTAAAACTCTCGTAGTTTGGCTAAGACTTTTTAAATTTGGCTTATTTACTGGCTAACAACTTAAAATCCTTAGCGCGGTCCCTGATAATCCATTTGTGGGAGAATAACTTGCCTGATTATGTTTAATAGGTTATCATTGTTAAATCCTGTTGTACTTCCTAGGTATTTGATGACATTGGCACTTTTGTTTGTTTTCCTTACAATTTCTTCTGTGTGTTTGTTCCAAGATAAATTGTGATCAATGAATACTCCTAGTAGTTTGTTGACAGTCTTCCATGGTATCTGACTTCCATTTAGCTTTATGTTAGCAGTAAATTTGTCTCTTGTAGCTGTCATGTTTTGTATGCTACTTTTTTGGGCAGAAAGGGCCATTTTATTTGTTTCTGACCATTCTTCTATTTTGGCCATAAAATTCTCTACAGCTGTGATGGCTGTGTCTTTGCTTTTACTATAGACAATGATTGAAATGTCATCAGCATAAATAAATAGTTTGCAGTTCTCTTTATCATAATTAAAGTCGGTCATAAAGCAATTGAATAGAAACGGAGAGAGGATAGATCCTTGTGGCAATCCGTAAAATACTTCTCTTTCTTTGGAAATTCTGCTTCTCCATTTTATTACTAGTTTCCTGTTACTTAACCATTCCTTTATCCAATAAACGTAGCTTTTCTCCATCTTCAAGTAAATTAGTTTTTTTAAAAGAATATCTGTTTTAATATTGTCGTATGCTCCTTTTAAGTCTAAAGAAATAAGGAAAACATATTTTTTTTCTCTTCTTAACTTTTTTTAGTGAATTTATAATTTTGAAACAGTCTTCAGCGCCTTTTCCTTTTCTAAAACCTTGTAAATAATCAGGGAAAACACGATTCCTCTCTTCCCACCATGTGATTCTTTTTAGTATGAGCTTCTCTATTAATTTGCAAAAACATTGCGTTAAGGCAATTGGGCGATAACTAATGATGTCATGAGGGTCCTTCCCAGCTTTACATATTGGAATAATCATTGCCACTTTCCAGCTGTTTGGCATATTCCCAGTTTGTAAACTATAGTTAAAAAAGTTCAAGCAAATCTCTTTAGTTTTTTCTGGTAAATTTTGAATAATTTTATTAGTGATGTTATCTGTTCCCGCCGCTGTGTTTATGAGTTCTTTGATTTCCGCATTAAGTTCCTTCATTGTAAAAGGTTGTATGTTATTTTCACTTTTTAGAACCAAAAACTTTTCTTTTCTACCTGTTTCATTCTTCTTTTCAAATTAATATCAGAATTTGCGTCCATGATTGAAATTCAGCTACGGTTTCAGAAAATGTTGCCAATCTTGGAGAAAAATATCACTATTGACTAATGAAAAGGAGAGCAGGAACAAAAAATGGATGAATGAAAAGGATTGAGTGATGAAAAGGAGAGACTAATTGGCCGTTGCTACGACTCCTCGAAAATAGGAGACTCTGATTGGCTTTTAGGTGCTTGTGCTTGTTCAACGGCGGACGTTGAACGTTGAACAGCTAAATTCTAGGCGATTTCTAAGAGGAAACTCACTTTTTGTGTTACCTAAGTATTTTCTGTCGAATTTTGCAACTGAGTGCTGTAAGTTTATAAATTGTTATTCTGTTATTCTACCTGTGTAGCTGAATCCATTTTGTCAAAAAGAAAATTCCTCCTAACTTTAAAACACGTGCATGATTATCGTTGCAAACGTATTTCCCAGGCATGTTGGGCTAAAGAGTGTACAATAGCGTAGCTCAAAAATCTTTTTTTTTTTTTTTTTGGAATTCCAAATCGTCCAGGGTGAGATTAGTTGTACACTAGTAGTACTAAAAAATATCTGTAAAATTTAAAGTTGATTAGATAAAATCTTCATAAAAGATTCGATTTTTGAACTATGTTTAAATCGTGCTCTTAAGAGGCGCATTTGTCTATTGCACCTAAATGAACTACCTCTACTCTACACAGCATCTTTTTCAAAAAATCAATCCTAATTCATTGTCAAGACCTATCGAAAAAGCCATACTTGACTAAAAGTGTTCCAATAATTGCTCATTCGCCAATTTGTGAAGCAGGCTTTTTTCCTCTGAGGTCACAAAAATTTCAATGATATATCTGACCTGCAGCATTTATTAAACATATGTCAAACTATTTCTACCTGCGCCTTTCCAAGTAACCGTATGGCATAAAAATTAGGGGCAATTGTGCATTCCTGGAAAGTTATGAAAAATTAATTACATTGCCAACCTTTATATTTAAAGTATACATTTCTATGTGGTTTGACATAAAAACAAAGTCGTGTTTCGCAGAAGTTCCTAAGCACATTCGAGATATTATTCATGGATCAAGATGCTGAAAGAATGCAAAATTGCATTAGAGTCCTATAAAATCTTCATGCGTTGCAATAAAGTAATCAAGGGCAGAAAACTTATCGATAAAACGTTCTCTAAACTAAAACACAAAAACTTGTAAATTAAGTATATTCTAGCATTTCAGCTTTGCCTTTTTTTTTTTTTGTTTGTTTGTTTGTTTTATAAATATTTGTAAAAATGTGAGTGTAAAACAGGTTAATGTCTAAAGTACAAGATTCATGAATGTAATGCTTGTTAAATTAAGATTTAAAATAAACACAAGTACAGATAGGTGCATTTTTTAATTTATGTCAGTAAAGAATATTTTATAACCAAATCACCTACTTTTTAAAAATAAAATTTTAGCAAAAGAGAAAGTTTCCATCTAAACAGAAATTCTTGGGGAACACTAAATAGAGAACTGTGATTTCAAAACTGAAAGTATTGGGTGTTCATATTTTTTTGGTGACAATCTTTGTTGCAATGAATAAATGTCTTTGTTCTTCTCCACAGACATTGTGCACAATTTAAAGATACTTCTAATAATCGAATCTCTCAATACGGGGCTTACATTTGTTCCGTCATGGAATACAACAATTGAACTATCACAAGAAATGTCTTTATTTTTGAAGAATGCCAAAAGTTTGGACAGAATAACGTCGGCTTCGCCAGATTGAACGGTAACTTCCCAAATTTATTTTGAGTGAGGCTCCTGTCCTAGTTCGCGATATTTTTCAAAAACTGTTCTTAGACAAATCTTTTTCGCCTCTTTTTTTAAAATTTGGACTCAAATAGCATCTTATCGTTTATCAAAATATGAACTCGCTAAACGTTCCGGAATCCAAAAAAAAAAAAAAAAAATCACTGGTATGTAAAAACAATAATTTTTGAAGTCGGTTAGGATTGGAGGAAGAAGACTGGTCACCCACCCCTAAGTCGTTTAAATAGTGCGTCTGTAGTTTTGTATAAATGGTTTTGATTACAAGAGGTACTTTTTCTACCTGTGATCGTTTCAGAAGAATTTTTTCATGATAAAAAAGTACTACTTTCGGGTTAGATGTGCAAATTTCGACCACAATGTGAAGAATAATGGTTTTATCGGACTGTGATGTAATTTTACATCATTGTACTTCATCCTATTGGGTAACTTTTTGGCATGATTTCAAATTTTTTAAAAACAAATGTGTTCGTAAAGATGAAAAAATGCATTTGTGGGCTCAATGTTAGAACTTCGACCGCCTTCTGGAGCATGAAGATTTTATGTGATTAGCTTCAAATTTTACAGGTAATTATTTAGTCCTAGTGGACAACTTTTCTTGCCTTATATGATTTCGATTTCTAAAAAAAGTTTTTTCGATGCACCCTAGTGTACAGTAGGCACTAAGATAATCATAACCTTTTTACTTATTGTTAATTAATATTCTGCAACATTGAAAAAATTAATTTGCGAATTTATTTTTTTCAGTTTTGCAGGGTTGTAAATTTTGCTGTCTAAGGAATTCGTTTTTCAAGTGTTTGCAAACATGCTCCTGATACCTGAATTTTCTGATAAATTTATTGATATTTGTTTGATTACATAATTAATAGTGTTTCCTTTGGTTTTAGCTTACAGAATAAGTCTAAAAAGGAAAACCTACATCTGAATATATTGTAGAAAAGTAAAGAATAAATTAGAGAAAAGAAAAATGAATGTAAGTTTGATTATTTTTAATGCATTTTTTTATTTCACTCCAAATCACCAAAATCTTAACTCTTCAGACCCAACGATAAAAAAAAATTTCTGTGATATAGATTGATTTTTGCAAACTCTAAAACCATAAATAATTGTGATTATTTTCTTTTTATAGAAAGAAATTAAATATTTTCATTTGTACTGGAAAAAATAATACAAATACAAATACAAATGTGACAACCAGCAACAGGCTCTGGGCCCAACTGGGCTGGTCCTAGTTAAATTATAGACCCCAATGAAGATCAATGGCCCTCTTAAAACTATCTACTCCCTTGCTCCTTACCGAAGTTTTCTGAAATTAGGTTTATCTTTGCGCACATCAAAGCTAATTCCAAACCTAATATTGTTATGGTCACTATCTCCAATATGCACCCCTACACATAATGCTTGAACAGAACCTACAACGTTGCAGAAAACTAGTAATAATACACTGAAATAAAACCTGTAAATGAAATTTTACTGCCTAATTTCAAGTTTGAAACTTGCTGAACTAAATAAAACGGTTTAGTATTATAGTTGAAAATTCAAAGTAGACCAGAAAAGTAACTTAATGTTTTGCACCAAAAAGCCCAGCTTTCAGAAAGTTATCATTTGTGTGTTTTTTTTTTTTTTTTTTTTTTCAATAATTGTTTGAAAAATACCATTTACTTGATTTTTAACAAAGAAATCAGAATGTTTTATACAGTGATAGACAAAATTGCGTTTTATTTTAATCATAGCATATTTTTTTTTTTCATTAAAATAAGGATAGATAATAGTATAACAGTTGCAAATTCAATATAACTCATTAGTGATATAAAATATCCAGGTATTTTTTTTTTCACAATTAACACCCAAAAAGTATTTTATTAGTTACTTTTTTTTAATCAACTATGTTCGCACAAAATACTCAATCGGTCCAATGCCACAATTAGAGCACTTACAATCAACACAGAATTCTATTTGTTTAGCTTTTTCACATAAAGTTAGCTTGCATAACTCTTTCACATTAAAAATTTGCAAGTGATAAGATTTATTTTGGAAGCCTTGAAGTATTAATTCAATGTTCTCCTGATAAATGCAGTAGCATACTTCTTGTTCGTTTTGAATAGTAAGTAGCACATGCTTGGGCCTTAGCATTCCAGTTTTTGTAATTCCAATACAATGTTCATCCGTGGAAGAGTAACACAAAGATTATGCTTCATTTAAAGTCATTTGCCAACGCATGTTTTGCTTTCCTTCTTTAACTTTGCCATCGTGTATCAAAATAAAATCTTTTATTCCCGGTAACATTCTGTGGATATCGTCACACTCAAAAAATGCTGTAACATATGCAACTGCTTTCTGGAATTGCGTCAGCCCTTTGTTTTTTTTCGTGGAGTACATTTAGGTTTTCTTCTTGTACACTGTGATATAAGCTCTGCTTGTCTTTGTACAGTTAACCTTTTTTAAATATTTTTGTAAGTACTGATACCTTTTTTGGAGATTCTTTAGGTAAATTTTTATTTGCTTTGCATTCCACAAAGCAGAAGGACTGTTATTGCTTGATGATAATTTTTCAGTGCAGTGCCCGCCTTTCTGCCACTAATAAAATCACTGGATTATAAAATCAGCCGCTTTACAAAATCAAATATGGAAGAACAGAATCATTATTATATCAAATACAAATACGACAACCAGCAGCAGGCTCTGGGTACAACAAATTAAAGCCCCCAAATGAAGATCAATGGCCCTCTTAAAGCTATCTACTCCATTGCTCCTTACCACCTCTTCGGGTAAACTGTTCCAAGTTCCCTCTGCCCTGCTAAAATAGTATTTTTTTTCAAATTTCCAGATTAACCTGAGATATAAACAGCTTAAAACAATGACCTCTTGTCCTGCTTTCCGTGCAAAAATCTAACCCTGCAGCATCATTCATTTTAATAAATTTAAATTAACTGAATCATGTCCCCTCTGGTTCTCCTTTGCTCAAGACTATACATATTAAGCATTCTAAGTCTGGAATCATAGTCTAAATTAGAAAATCCTTTTACTAACCTTGTAGCCCTTCTTTATACCCTTTCCATTAAATTAATATCTTTGTAATCAAAACATGTTAAAACTATCCTTTAATAAAAACATTAGCTCTGTTTTATAAAATCAAGTTTTTGTAGGGTATATGTTAAAAAAAAGGGGGGGGGGTACGCTTGTCTGAACAAAACCGGAATTTTCTTTTTCTTCAAGACTAAAGAGGTCATTGAGTTTGAGTAAAAATCGTTCGTTAGCTAGAAAAACATGCCTAAACGGTTAAGATTTAAGAATGATATTTACTTTCAAATTCTGTTTCTCAAACAACAGTAAATTAATATTTTAAAACCCTTGTGTAATTTAAAAAATGTACTTTTTACATTTAAGTTAAATTCAAACTGTGTTTTCATTAACTGAATGTAAAATATTGATAATTGTAATTATTTAATTTTTATTTTTTTCACTTTAAAACCTTTTCAATTTGTAATTTTATGTATGCCGGTTTATGAAATCAGCCGCTTAATGAAATCAAATATCCTCGGAACAAATGTGAATGTAATAAGCAGCTGGCTCTGTATTATCCTTTTCTCTTTAACTTGCTCTCCAATTGGCCTTTCTTTTCCCCTCTTTTTATCCTCTACTGCAGTTCTTCTTGTTTGTTGATCTCATTTTCCATCTTTCTTTTTTCTTTTCTTTCTGTGCTGCATGCAAAGTTGGATCTGATTTTATCCTGTTTCTATATTCTTTAGATCTTTCTGTAGCTGTGTTTTGGGCATCTTGTTTGAAAAAAAAAACAACCATTCATAGTCTTATTTTTTTTCGAGGGGTTTGTTTTTGAATTTCCTATAACATCTATGCAATTAAACTTCAAAAACATTTATTTTGCTTTACTTCATGCTCAAAACATTTGTTGCAAAAAGTTCTGTCTTCTTTTTCAGAGTGAAGGAACTGAAGATGTAATTCGCCAGATCAGGGAGGAAAGCGTAAGTCTGGAATTTATACATACTGATTCCCCCCTGCTTTGTATAAACATGCTTAAACTAGCTGACCCACACGATGTATTCACACATGGCAGACGTAATTTTAAAAATTCAGATTCTTTAAACTGGAATTAAAAAAAACAGGTACAAAGAGAACTTATTTTTTGCAGATATAAAAGAAAATGCAATGGATGCCTTACTATGGTAATTTTATAAAGTATTAAGAAACAAAAAGAAAAGAAAAACACCTGTAAGATACTTTATTCGTGTTAAATTGCAGTGCTAAAATACGCTTCTTCTTTTCCTGTTTTAATGCAATAGTTCAATTGCGAGTTTAGATCATGGGTCGCCAACCTTTTTAAGGAGAGTGTCACTATTTGAAGAAAAAGAGCGCATCCTGTGGCATTGAATTTTTCCTGCTAACTAAAATTTTTTCAAAAGTTCAAAAAAAAAAAAAAAATGTTGGCTGATTATGTAATTTTTACTTCACTTTTTCACATAAATTTGAATAACTGAAATTGAAATGATAATACATACATATAAAACAAGTCTGAACTTAAAAATTATCGCTTATAAACACTTCTATAGGTTCTATCTTTGGGGTGTGCTTAAAATATAAACAAATTAAGGTGGAACATTTTACTCTTTGAATTAAACAGACAGTCCTTTACGCAATTTATTTCTCTGTAGCTTTTTACCAAGTCATTATCATTTAAGGATTAGTTCATGAAAAAGCCAACAAATATATGTTTTAAGTGCTACCAATTAATGTTCATATGTATTTTGATTTTTATGTATAATGGAAAAATTTTCATTATGGAAAATATTTGTTCACAAACATTTTGAACCAAATCCACAACAGCACCAGGCAGCTAAATCTATATAAATGTGAAAAAGTTTTATTGGTACAAATTTCCAAAATTCTATATAATATGGATTAGTTACTTGCAGTTGAAGTATATTTGATCACCAATGTTGTGTGTGCGTAAACTCTCAACTGTTGTATTCCCATTGGATTCAAAGTTTTCAAATTATCATGGTAGGGACGTAGCCAATGTCCATGTGTTCATGTTTTTTTATTAAAACAAATTGAATGGTAGTAAAAGATAATAGGACCATTTTAAAATGAGACTTGAATTTTAAAGAAAAAATTCACTGCCATTAACAATAGTCTCTTTAGGCCAATGTTTTTGCTCAAAAGAAAAAGTTTCAAAGAAAGGAAAAAAAAAAAAAAATACTTATCCATAAACTTGATTACGACATCTGATGATGTGCCTTCGATTGTTAGGGAAGATGTAGAGCCCAATATTACATTGTATCGGTTTTGCAAAATGTTGCATTTAACCTGCAAGGCCTTTATTTTTGTAGTCGCTTGTCCTCGATACATGTATCAAGGTTCCAATTGTAAAAATGCTCAAAATAGGGTGTAGAGTTCAGATAATAAAAGTTTGAAATGGAAAAAAAAAAAAGATGAAAAATACATACTCGTAATTGTTTATACGCTTCTGATTCCTCATAATTATGTTGATGAAAATATTCTCCATGGAAAAATATCTCCAACACAAGAAATTTGAAACATTTGCCCCTCAAACTAAAGGAGATATTAGATCTCAAACTTTCAGGGGTCGTGCAAATGATGAGATTAAAAGATATCGCCCTTTCGTTAGAATAATTTGTTGATGTGAAAAAAATAAGTACCACCGGCCGCGCTTAGTCGGGAAATGGATAAATAAGCACCATCTTGCAATACACTGTCAACTGTTATTCCATTCAAGGACTTCAGAAAGTTAGCACTCATCAGCTTGGAATAGGAAGTAACCAAACTGGTGGCAGAAGTCCTTCTATAGAAGCAAAGAGAGCAAAAAAAAGGTGGTAGCTTATAGGAAATTAGAACACCAGAGAAAGACTGTACATTGGCACAGTACAACTCGTAAGCAGCAGAGTGAACTTGTAAGCTCATAAACCGTCGCCTGCAGTCCTTGGATGGAATAACCGATTCGGCGGTGTTTTGCATGTTTCTGCCTCAACCCTGGCTTGGTGCAGTAATTTACTGCTTTAAACACCATTTTGTTATTGATATCAAGATCATAGCAAACTGATTAATTTAAGCAAATACTGCTGTAAAAATTATTTGCTCTAATTTGCTCCAAATTTACCTGCGGCAATGCATTTTCCTGCTCCGAAGTGGCTGTGCTGTTGTCTCATCCCTGTAAGATGCATGTTTGTGCTCGTTTAAAATTCATAAGGGTCATTCCATGTCAAGTGTACGAGTCGTCCTCACTCGACCCCCTCGGATTTTGATGAAAATTTTTTTGGAAGTACATATAAGACTTCCATGAAGCCATACCAATTTTTTGCTCCATAAGTGCTATAGTTCAGCCAATATAAATTAGTTTGTAAAGGCCTCTTTTTCGTGTCTTGAAAAAAAATAACCAAATCGTCAAGTTTGTGCTTTTATTGCTCACGACCTAAGACGATTATATGGCTCAAATTTGATGATTCTGATCATTGTTTATGGTAGAATAGCCTCAGGGTTGCAAAAAACCCGGGTTTTTTTCAAAAAACCCAACCCGGGCGGGTTTTATTGGGTTTTTTAGGGTTTTATTGGGGTTTTTAGGGTTTTATTGGGTTTTTTTAGATTTATTGTTTCTTTTGCTTGTTGAAAAAGGAAAAGGTGGGGGTGGGGAGGGAGGATTTCTATGTTTAAAAAAGAATTAATTAAGAATGCTGATTTTTATTTTTGTCTTAATTAATTTAATATGCAATTAATTTGCATTTAAATAATGTAAATAAATCATCATAAAAGACAAAGTAACAAATAACATTTGAAAATTACTTTAAAGGATTAGTTTACACTTTTTTATTATGCCACCACCACCCAAGTTGCATCATAGATAAATGTAAAATAAAAATAATGAAATGTAACGATATTTAGTAATAATTTGTGCTCAATTTTCATAGTTATTAGGATGAAGATGTAACATTTTAAAATGTATTTTGTAACATTATCTTCTTTTCCCGTAATAGTACTCGAGGCCATTGCCAACTGTAAACAAAACAATCGTTGGCATCGGCAGAAAAGAAATTGCCTTAGTGTTTTATATATACATTTCATGGGTAGACGTAAAAGTTTCAACAGGTAGGGTAACATTTTTAAATACAATAGATAAAATCTAATATAAAAAATGCTGAATATGAAATAAACCTCACAAATTTTAAAAAACCCAATAAAACCCGCTGTTGTGCGGGTTTTATTGGGTTTTTTACAGTGGGTTTTACCCAAAAAAACCCGGGTGGGTTTTTTTGGGCAGGTGGGTTTTTTGCAACCCTGAATAGCCTACTTGTGTAACAGAAGCTCAAAGCACTGTAGATTTTCTGCAATTTGCTGCCAAAGTTGGTAAAAAATCGTATTTTGGCAAAATTTGACCATACGTTATTAGCTTGTATCTGCTGAAAGAATGACTTTCTGAAGCTAGTTCTTTCCTCGATTGTAGCCTGATAGTACGTCCGAAAGGTGTGCAAGTGGCATCTTAATAGCTCAAATAGTTGCTGAATTATGCGAGCTGAAATTCCAGTCAAAAAAATTTTTTCTCAATTTTGTCTCAATTTCAAAGGGCAATATCTCAAAAGGGTCATCTTGAATTTCAATTTTCTTTACATCATTGGAAAGAGCACACTTTTCCTAACCAAAAAACGTGATTCTTATTTTGTGTGTACGTCTATCCAAGTGAAATCAAAGAAAAAAAGACATAGACATTAAAAGTTCATGTCAATCTGTTCTATTATAATTTACAGGAGCTATTGTACTTATGTTCTGATGAAAAAACCTATTTTTAGATATTTTTGAACATTGGCTTTTGTGTGAGCATCCGTAAAAACTCAAGAAATGGCAAAAAAATGAAGTTTCGTTTTTAACAAAAAGAATTATCTTTTTATCGCTGCTATAAGAGCTCGAGTCTTTTCCTATGTGTTATTTTAAAGCTCTTGAAATAGAATTTCGGATGATATGTCACTTGGCAAGGTTGTAGGTCATTAATATTTCAAGGTCATAAAAAGCATTTTCCCATTTTTCATCATTTTTTTATGGGCAAATTGCAATCATAGGCTGAATATCCTAGACACACCCTCGGCAGTATAAAAAATGGATTTTCAATTACTATTTATCATATTTTCAATCAATATTGTTATCATTAACATGGCGGAAATAATTGCAGTATTCAACTCTATCGAAAACTATCGTTTTTGCTTTTTAGAATGATGGCTTTTTAGTCCCATTGTACATATTTTTTGTCACAGACACACCATATTAATTGTTTTATTTATTTATTTATCTCATTTATTAATTATTTTTATTTTTAATTTTTTGAAAAGGAAGCAATGCTTTTTATGACCTTAATATATTAATGACACCTTGCAAAGTGACATATCATCCAAAATTCTGCTCCAAGAGTTTTAAGATAACTCCTAGAAAGGACTCAAGCTCTTATAGCAGCGATAAAAAAATAATTCTTTTTGTTAAAAGCGAAACTTTATTTTTTGCCATTTCTTGAGTTTTTACGGATGCGCACACAAAAACTAAAGTCCAAAAAAATCTAAAAAATGTTTTTTTCATAAGAACATAAGTACAATAGCTCCTGTAAATTATAATAGAACAGATTGACATGAACTTTTAATGTCTATGTCTTTTTTTCTTTGATTTCACTTGGATAGACGTACACATTTTTGATCTGCAATATCCCCTTGAAACTGGTTTGTCTCAAAAATAAGAATAACGTTTTTTGGGTAAGAAAAGTGTGCTCTTTCCAATGATGTAAAGAAAATTGAAATTCAAGATGACCCTTTTGAGATATTGCCCTTTGAAATTGAGACAAAATTGAGAAAAAAAAATTTTTACTGGAATTTCAGCTCGCATAATTCAGCAACTATTTGAGCTATCAAGATGCCACTTGCACACCTTTCGGACGAACTATCAGGCTACAATCGAGGAAAGAATTAGTTTCAGAAAGTCATTCTTTCAGCAGATACAAGCTGATAACGTATGGTCAAAATTTGCCAAAATACGATTTTTTACCAAATTTGGCAGCAAATTGCAAAAAATCTACAGTGCTTTGAGCGTCTGTTACACAAGTAGGCTATTCTACCTTAAACAATGATCAGAATCACCAAATTTGAGAAATATAATCGTCTTAGGTCGTGAGCAATAAAAGCACAAACTTGACGATTTGGTCATTTTTTTCAAGACACAAAAAAGAGGCCTTTACAAACTAATTTATATTGGCTGAACTATAGCACTTATGGAGCAAAAAATTGGTATGGCTTCATGAAAGTCTTATATGTACTTCCAAAAAAATTTTCATTAAAATCGGAGGGGGTCGAATGGGGATTTTCTCGAAATTTGGGACACTTGACATGGAATGACCCATAAACTATTCATAAACTATTGTTTCGTTTTATATTTGTTTCCTCTCTCGTTCATTCAGGCCAAACTCAGAGAGCAGTTGCGACAACTCTCCGAGAAGTTGACTCAAGAAGCAAAGCAATTTGAGGATGCACTCTTGGTGGTAATGTCTCATTCTGTCTATTTTCTTTGTCTAACATTGAAGGAACATGTCTGACGCAAGGGCTGAGATGGCCTGTTTGGGAGAAATTTCTTCATTTGTTAATTCCAACAGTGACGCAATGCGGCGTAAATGTTTCGAAATGTTAATTATTTTGGTGACAGCCCTAGCTCTATATTTGGCTGCAATATGTTTTCATGCTTAAATCAGGCCCCTATTGAAGGGGTGGGTTTTCGGGGTTCAACCCCCCTCGAAATTTTCAAAAAATGCTTTTCATTATACTTTTTTGCTGAAAAAAGATCATTATTATTTATTTATTCTTTCAATTTCATTTTAAAAATGAAATTATTGATGAATTTTACAAACTCACTGCTTTACCTGAAGTATTTTTTTTTTTTTTTCTATATTAGCTGTTGGCGGACTTCAGTTCTTACGAAACAATACAGGGTTTACCGTCAAATTTTGAACATTTAAAGCTTATAAAAAACATTAAATTTCTTTACATTCGAAAGAACCAAACTCTATATTTGATGTACATGTTTTCCAAGTGTCCTAAAATATGAATTTAATGAGTGTTACTTCGAATTTCAGTGTATGAGTTAATCTATTTTTTCAGCAGTGAAGTCATGTTGTCACTCATCAGAATTTTTCCCCTTCTGTCAATAGACATGTCATCTTTTACATTTGCTCATGTTTATGTCATCAAAGCAATACTGTATCATTTAAATATATTATGACAAAAATCAACATAAGACACAAATGCAGTGAACTTTTATTGACCATACACATTTCACGGAAAATGTGTTTGATAAAACCCTCTCTGAAACAGAACCCTGGTTTAAATATATTATATTTTTGTGTTTTGTGAACGTATTGTCAATTTTTATAAATTAGATTTTACAGCTCTGTTTACTTTTGGTATCGCTACCACTATTAGAATATGAACTATTTTGTGTTTGTAGAATGAAGTGGGCAGTAAAATGGACATTTCCAATGAGCGATCTCAAATAGCAAACTAAAAAGGGAGCAGTGGCATCCTACATATAGGAAACATAATTTTTCAGTAATTAAAAATATTTTTATATTTAAAACTTTACGTATTTTAAAGTTTTAAAAACATTTGTCTTTAAATCATGCATGAGCATCAAAGTCTGGAAAAAAAGGCAAAAGAAAGTCATTTAATGTTTTTAAATACAAATAATTTAAATTGTCATTTTAATACCATTAAGTGTAAAAAAATCATCCTATATACTTGGGAGAAATGGTTGTACATATTCTAGGATTTTGCTGATTTCAGGCCATAAAGCAACTGTTCAAACGTGTTGTTGGCTGACTTTCAAGGTCAGACTCTAGTTTGCTTTTTTTAGGTAATAAATAGGCATAACATGTATTTAAAAAAAAAACTTTACATCGTATAAGCCGTAGGAGCTAAAATTCAACTTTTAAACATGTATAGACAGCCGTTTATTTAC
>JAXGGA010015967.1:0-27799 GCA_038373865.1 Uloborus plumipes
ATAAACCACTAAACTGATAAGAAGACACAGCTGCTTAAAAATTGTCTCAAACTTCATAAATGAGCTAAAACATTCAAAATTGCCCTGAAAAGTTAATAAAAAACTTTTCAACGTATAAAGAGCTGTAAAACTCTTTGTATAATGAACTAAGACGAAGAAAACGCCAAAAAATGAACTACCATCCGGGTCCCGAATATAACGATAATACAAAACAACGTGTTGAAAACGCATTGACTGTCTCATCAACGGCAGCGACACTGGGAGAATCGTATTCTGTGACGTGGACCAATGGCTGAGCGTTTTTCGTCACGTGACATTGTTGACAAAAATCTCCCTTTTTAATTGCTTCTCACGCTCAAGTGAATGATTTTTTGGAATTTTAATGTTGATTTTCGGCATCAGCATCATCGATTCTATGAAATAACAGTAATTTAATCATATTTTGTGACATAGTGCATGTTCCCTATTTTGTAAAGATCAGTATGGGAATAAATTAGTTGCACTAATTTTAATTCTTCAAGCATGGCTTTATATTAAATTATTTATTTAATTGTTTTGTAAATATTTAACTGTTAATAAGGTAAAATGGAATTCGATGCTGAAATTAATAGCTCTTTATCACCATGCTCAGTTAGTAGCCCATCAAATGAAATTTGTCATAAAGTATCCTACATCAAACGAAAAGACCTCATTTATTTTCCTGATATTCATGTGATATTCAAGAAATTCTTCAATCAAAAACAGGAGTATCCCAATCACAAGATTGGGTATTGCTTATAATATAACTATTTAGAGCTCATTTATGTTAATTAATTTCTCAAGAAAGTATTTAGTGCTTTATAATTATGAATGCATAATGCTCAGGCATCAGAGAAATACTTTTTCTTGTTTTCATCGATTATCTAATTTATTGTTCAATGATTTAATAAATTAAATTTCATGACATATTGAGTAGATAACACAACTAATAATAAATATATAATTATTTTTTGGTTTAATTAATTTTAAGTCCATGAGAGGGGGAACAAAAGCATATGGTCGTCGCGAAAAACATGCATATACTGTCAGCAGGATATCTCTTAATGGGAGAAATAACCAAAAGTAAACTCTTTTCCTGTGAATAGCTAACATATCAGTGGCTTGTTTAAAAAAAAAAATTAAAGTTTCTACTGCTCCCCCTTTATGAGAAAAATGGCTGCCAAGATGGCCAAAAACGCATTTTTTGGCCTTACGGCTTATCTTTAAGCTAAAATATTTCCAAGAAGGAGTGAGAAACCCCAAAAATTTATTGCGTAGCAATTTACAGGGAGGACCTGTACACTACCAGAAAGTGAGAAAACCTTTGGTTTTGTCTGCCTTTTTTTGTAATAAATGCCTGAATTTTAGCAAAATCTGCAAAATCAAGTTTTTGTGGTGACAACTTCAAAGAGCCCTGTACCTTGGCAATTTTCATTATGAACGTTCTAGTATTTTTTTTCAGAATGCCTGGAGTAACTAGTTTCCATAGATATCTAACACTTTTATTTTGCATGAGTACGATTTTTTATAAAAAATGATTAAATGACATCACTTTTTTAGTATTTTGACGTGGCGGACAAACTTTGAGGGCATGTATCTCAGAAAATAAGTGGAGCAGGTAACTTTCCTTTTGGGCTTTTTCATACCTCTATACCATCAATCTGTGTACCAAATTAAAAAAAAAATCCGAGTCGGTCGTGCGACCAACTTTTTTTTTTTCGGTGATTTGGTATGGAATCGCTCTTTTGCTTTTTTTGTATTTGTATGAGCTTGCACGATAATTCTTATTCTGCTTACTAACGCTAATAACTTAAACTTAGTCAATCTTGACTTTGACTATTGTTTTCTTTCCTTTTCATTGTCAATGTTTGTCTATGCACACAGGGCCTGATTATCGCACAGGCTCCTAGGGACTAGGACCTCATCTTCCTAAGGGGCCCCTAATTTTCCTAAAACTGATGCACAGTGTTAAAGAATTATGTATTTTTAAGAAAAAAATAATAATTCCTAAATTGAAAAACAAAAACAATCTCTTTTGACACTTTTTAGTATTTCTCTTATTTAGTTCAGTACCTGGCGACCGAGCGACGCTCGGTTAAAAAAAAAAGAGATTTGTAAAATCGTGTTTTTACTTCCTTTTATGTAGTAAAGGAAGTATTGTGATCGCAAAAAAAAAATTCACTCAAATTTGGGTCTAAATTTTGATTTTGCTCAACCCCGAATGCATGTTGGGTAGTTTTTCCGATTTGTCAGCACGTGCATATGTACCTACCAACATATAACTAGCCAAGGGCGTATTTAAGGCCCCCCCCCCCCGAAATCGAGAAAGATTTTTTCAAAAGTAGGTTTTCGGTTCGTGTTTGCTCAAAAAAAAAAAATTCTTGAGATAAAAACTCTTAAATTATTTACATACTTTTAGCTTGAAATACATAAATAATGAAATAATTATTGCTAAAAAAATTAGGCATTAGGCAGTGGTGCAACCTAAGAGGTCAGGGAGCCCTTGCGCTTTACTCAAGAGAAAAAAGAACGTGTCTTGGGAAAATGAAGATATTTCAATCAGAAAACGCATAGAAAAAATCCTAATGATTTTAAATAGAAATCATTAAATGAAAAATATTCAACACATGTAGATTATTAGTCAGCAAACTACGTTTCTCTCTTTCATTTCCCCTTTTTTCTAGTCAGTCAGGAAATAAATCTTTAAAATAGTGCTACACTCGATAAATTTAAAATAAAGTGTAATCATTCCTACCCGGCAAGAAATTTAAAATACAGTGTAAGTATTCTTCCCAGCAAGAAATTAAAAATAAAGTGCAATCATTTTCGGTTTTAGTTTTTTCACAAATAATTTCAAAGCTTTCAGCTGAACAAAATAATAAAAAAAAAATAAAATCGAAAAGAGGTTGAAGTCCAAGCCAGCCGAGCTAGAAAGGGCACGTAATTTTCAATCTCTTTACCAGTGGTGAAATTAAAGAATAGAGTGCCTCTCAGTGTCGGGTGTAGGGTAGGAAGTCGAGGCCCGTATATCCGCCAAGCATGAATCAAAGAAGGCTCATGACCCCCCTTAAAGAGTGCAAAGAGATCTTAAAATTTCGCTTTTATAACGTGTAATTTAATTGCAGTTTCAAGACTTCAACATCCAAAAATTTTCGGAAGAGAGTTCTTTTCCCGCTTCTTCTTCAATACCTTGGTCAAACATTGCCTCAAATGGCATTTTAGAGATCTAAAATTCAAACAGTTAACAGTAGTTGATATCCCCCCTTATTTTTCGATAGTCTTTAGCTCTAAAATGTGTTTTTAGAAAAGAGAGAGCTTCCGAATTACAGTCTCTATGCCCAAAAATTTCCGGAAGAGTCCCTAATTCCTTTTATTATCCTAAATGTTGTCAGACAAAGCCTAGTTGTTCCTATCAAGAATCATGGCGTAAGCGGCGCTATTGAATTATTTTTAAAGGGCGTTTTTAAAAGTTTTTGTTTTCTTCTTCTTTTACGCGTGGCTCTCGTTTTTAGAGGGATCTTTTCGTGAAATTCTTGGATGATACGTTTTTGCTCTTGGGGGTAATGGGCACCTTTGCTAAAAATAAAATTTTGAACCTTCAGTTTCAAAAAATAGAGCTTAAAATTGCACTCTTGAAGCTTAAATGCCGCAAAATTTCGGGGCACAGCGCCCAAATCCTGCCTCTTCTCTTGACGGTATTAAAAATAACCGAAATAAAAATATTTTTAGAACATTCATTTCAAAACATTTCGGAAGAGAGTCCTTGCGAACGTTACTACCAAAGATGGTCTAAAGTAAAGATGGCTTAAGGTTTCAATTTTGAAAATTTTCGGAGGGAGTTCCCTAACCACTTTTTGTCTCTTAACGTCTCCTAAGAGAACGCGAAATAGCGCATCTATATATCGAAAATATTTCAGGGGAGGGTCTTTGAACTTCTACTTCCAAAAGATAACTTAAATAAGACTTCAGTTCAAAAAAAAATAAAAACTCATCTTCTTTTCTTTTACTCTATCATGAAGAAAATATATCCTGAGTTGTGCTTCAGTGTCAAAATATTTCAGGAGAGATACCATGAGTCTTCTCAATTCCTTTAACGACTGAAATTGCGTGTTTCGAATTTAAATTTCAGTAAGTTTCCCAGAGTAGTCTTGATCCTCCAACGTCATCAAAGGTAGCATAAATAATTTCAATTTTGCAAAAAGTTTTGGAGGGAATCTAAAACTTCGTAATTTTCTATCTTTTCCAAAAATTGCAATATTTTAATTCAATTTGAAAATTTCTACCTGTCTTACAGTAATAGCGAAAAAAAAGGAAAGTTGGGGGGGGGGGGGATAAGCTTGATTTATGGGCCCCCTCCGAAATAAAAACCTATATACGCTACTATAACCAGACGAAAAATCTTTTTCAACCACCCCCGAGTTAGTTACGACGAGTTTTCTCGTGACGTCTGTCTGTACGTTTGTATGTATGTGGCATAACTCAAAAACTATATGCCGTAGAAGCTTCTAGTTTGGCATGCAGGCTCTGATAGGAGGGTCTAGTTGTGCACCTCCCCTTGTGGTTGCATTCGAATGTTCCCAAGGGGTTGTTTTACCTCTTTTTTGGGGTAAATCAGGGTTAATATCAATGCAGACAAATGATATGAATTGGCGCGACCACTTGGTTACATACATCAAATATCATTATACTTTCTTCTTTGTGTAAATGTATGTGTTAGAACCCTTATGTTCTCTCATTTCGCACAGATCACTTACAAGCTAACTGACCACATGCTTACTTAATGGCCAACGTTTTACTCTACTTCCTCTATCACCATGTGCGTATCTTATAACAGTGCTTTCATTCATCATATCTGATTATATTTCCTTCCAATAGCCACTTCTATGTCTCATTGCATACTCCCGTTTCATAAAATCGTCTAAGCAATTTCGTGGCATTTGCTCCATGAACATCACAAAAACAGAAGCATCACGTAAATAATTCCAATGCCCAAAATTAGCAAAATAGGGCAATATTTCTTGTACACACCAAAGATGAAAGCACCAGTCTGTTTCTCTTCCGGCCCTCACATAATTCATTAACAGAACAGAATTGGCTTTGTGAGATTATAAACCCACATACGAGTAGTTCGGCATTTAAGTACACTTTTCTTCTAAGTTCTCCATTATATTATCAAAATTAGTAATGTCATTCTCTTCAAAAACTGGTCTCAACACTTCCTCTGCCAGAAGCCGCAATGCTCGCATATTCTTAGGACTTTTTTTTTCTTTTAGCATTTTCAACACCCCAGCAAAGGCATATTCAAGAATTTTTACAATCCCACTCCCAGCCATGAGTGAGTTTACGCTCCTGATAAAAGACATCAATATATGGGTCATTCCGACGAAAATGGTACAAATCATGTCTGAAACTCTTTGCCTAAGAATATTAATTTAAATAATTTCCACCAACTAATCATATTTTTTTATTGAGTTTCCATTAATTTGTGTATAATGAAGTGTAAATAACTAGTACATGACTCATTTATGAAAGGATTTTAAGTATTTTGATCACTTTGTTTAACAGAGTGGACATATAACAGAGTGGACACATAAGCCTTTAAAAATACCTGTATAATCTTAAAGAAAAGTTAGAATCACAGAGCAAGCATAAAGTAGAATAAACAGCCTAAAACTGTAATTCTGTCTGTAATTTCAAGAAAAAATTTATTTTTTTCATCATGAAATTGGCTCTAACAGAGTGGACATCCAACAGTTCAAATTAACTATCATAAGAAAAGAATGAGGCTCACTCTAGTTGTTGACTTCATATTTCAATGTAGCAAGCTAATCACGGCAGTTATACTGCCTATATTTTTTAAAAAATATATCAGATTGAATGCAATTGTTTATTTTATTTCCAAAAGGCATATAACAGAGTGGACAATCCGAAACATAGAAAATCTAGGGACATGGATAAATAATAGTGTTCTTTGGGGAAATTTTTTTTCATTTGCGTAATAATCTGCAGAAATGGTGTCTGAAGCATCTTTTGTACAGTGCAGTGTGATTTATTTTGTTGTTACAGTTCAGTTTAATTTTAAATCACATTTAAAATTCTAGCAATTCGAAGCTGGGACACGTCATTTTCTCTTTCTTCTAACAAAGATATTTTTTTTTTGTGTCCTTTCTAAATGAATTATACCTAATCAATTGATACTTGATGGCACAAAATTAAATGGAGAACCAATAAAAAATACACTTAATGGGTGGTAGTTATTAAAATTGATTTTAAAAAATTCTAAAGTCTCGGACATGACTAGTACCATTTTCGTCGGAATGACCCATATGCATCCCACCAAGGCGGTTAGCAAAGTTAAAAAACTTTTTAGGATCGTTCCATATAATTTACATAACTACTTAGTAAATAGGCGTCTGTCTAATTCCAGGAATCCATTAATCTCTGAAGGATTCAATTCTTGACAAACACACCCTTGAAAAGCAGCTAGTTGGCAGCAGTGGCGTAGCTACAGCTTCTGCCGCCCGGGGCGGTTCGTCAATTTGCCGCCCCTTTATTTAAACGTACATAGACTATTTATTATTTAGACTGAGCAACGAAGAGTGCTGGAAAATCTGGGTCAACATTTTAATCTAGTTACAGGATCATTGCTCACCTACGATTTTCATCTCAAAAGATAATCATACGCAAAAAAAAAAGCAAATAGATTTTGAAAAAAATTCTAGAATTAATAATAAAATTTTCGCATTAACAATTTCATCGACGAAATCTTCAGGACAGGATCTTCAGGAAAAGGAAATTAAATTTATTAGCAAGTAAAAGATCTGAGTTCATGTCTCAAGGCCGTATCCAGAAAAATTTTTTGGGAGATGCCCAGTTTGGCACATTGTCCAAACACACACACATTTTTGTGTGTGTTATGAGTCTAATTTTTAGCTCCCCCCCCCCCATGTTTGATATGTGTGTGTGTATGTTTTTTTTTAATCATTTCTTTATTCTTATTATTTTTTTGAACTGACCTTTATTAGGAGTAGGGGTATCAAGAGAGATATGCAATGAGGACTTTTTTAAGCGGGGTAGAATATCCGTAATTTTAGGGGGTCCGGGGGTTTCTCCCCCGGGTAAATTTTTGAAAAAAAGTTTTAAAATTCTGCATTTTTAGGCCTTATATGGGGCTGTTGAGACTTCAAAAACATGTTGGAAAAGTAGGCAAACAACAATCTCATAAATTTTCTGCATTCCTTTGCAAATTAAGATTAATCAAAGCATAAAAAATGTTCAGTTTAACAAACGATTAACATTTTGCGACAGAGAGGAAGGACTAAGGAGGAGAAAAGATTAACACACATTATCACTTGCTTACATCGGTTTTCACTATAGTTACAAAAACTACATTGCAACGTTTCTTGACAAAAACATCGTGACGTCAGCGTGACGTTTGCGTGATGTTAGCCTATGAAAAACGAGCTAGATAAAACGTCACAGCCAACTTGGCGAATTAGAGGAGATCGCTGACTGCTTATGAGCTCTTATTGGCTCCTCCCGTAGTGACGTTCAGTGCCAAGTTAAGTTGCGGTCTGGTGTAGTAGTTTTTGATCAGTTCTCCAACTCACCGACAGACACAGCACTTAGTAACATAAAATAACCAATAGTATAAAACACATAAAATTCTTTAAAAGAAATAGTGTAGAGATTTAAAAAATAATTAACGAGAGAGTAACATTCTGGCCATTTAGTTAATTCATAGTTTAATAATTTGATAAGAAATAGGATTGAAGCACATTTAAAGGTGTTTCAAAAAGGTATTTAATGATTTTCAAAGACTCTAGAACAGTTAAAATTATTTAAAGCATTTCATTTGCACTTTCCAGTCTCTGACGTTTTAATAGTTGATTGGACAATCTTACGAAATCATTAAAACTTTGAAAGACACATCTTTTTAAGATTAAAAATAGATATTAAAAATACTTATAACGACAATTTCTTTTTCAATCACTAGTACTGAAGAAAACGAAAAAGAATACAGGTAGGGTAATATTTTTTCTCGTGCTTAACATATTAATAAAGGAATCAATTACAAAGTAACTTCTAAAATACTGAATTAGGTATTTAATGAATAGTCAGAAATGGAACATGTGAGTCACAAAAAATTATTTTTGAAAATATGCTACAAAAAATGCTGGAATATGATGTTTGCATTACGCAGAATATTTTTTTAATCAAGGAGCTGAGTTTCGCGCAACTTGATGCCCCCCCCCCCCTTTGTGTTAGAAACTTTAAAATTCAAGGTTTACAGCTACATTTAACACAGTAAAGTTTTCAAGGTTTTTAAGCATTTGTAAATGGAATTTTTTTAAAGTAACTTTTGTCCAAGATTGGTGAGCGTCCAGCAAAGCAGAGGGTCTATGAACGTATCCGTTTCTGTGTGGTCTTGTTGATTGAAGACTAGCTATTTAAGAGTTTAGCTATTTGAAGTTTAGCTATTTAAATTTTCGAGAGTTACAAATGCTTATAAATGGGGACCAACAAAGTGCCCTCTTAATTGAATCAGGGCAGTGAGAAGCAATCTCAGCCTAGTCGGAAACTAGGGGCCCGCCGATAAGGGGGTAAAAATCTGAGTGGTGTAAGTTTTATAAGTTTTATGGGAAAGGGGGGAGGGGCGCCGATCAAACTGACAAGTAGCTTGCCTTGAGCCTGAATTGATTTGGAAAAGAGAGCTGGAAGTGCTAATCAGGCTTGTTTTCAAGTATGTTATGCAGCTAATGAAAATTTGAATGGCCTTTTTTTTGTACTTCTTCAAATTTTCACTCGTTTAATAGAAAATAAGAAAAAAATACCTTTTTTTTGCCATTTGAAATTTAAACAAAAAAAAGAAAACTTTTTTTTTTTTTCTGTTTTACATTACAAAACATTTCGAGTTTCGGGGGGGGGGGCGTCGCCCCCCCCCCTTCTGGATACGGCCTTATCATGGCTTATGCATCGTTTAAAGAATCACAAAACATTTTTCTTCATGAAAATAATTCTTTGTTCTAACAAACAGTAATGTAACCATTAGATATTTTAGAAGACATTTCTAGAATGGCCAGTTGGTTCACTTTTAAAGCACGAACAACATTAAAAACATTAATGATCATAGCAAGTAGTTTTAGCCCATCCATTATATTAAAGTTATATCGTACATCTTTTAACTAGTGAGCATGAAATAAAATTAAACAAAAAGTTTACAATTTAAATGTTCTTCAATTATAAATTTAGAAATACATTTTTTACCTAAGTCAGAACCATAACTTATGGTTCTTACACATTTGTGGTGTGGAATCACAAAATAAGTAGTATAAGTCATTTATTCGTTTGTTTACACGTCCATTTGATGAAAATTACTGTTAATCATAAAACAGAAAATCTTTCATTGTAAAAATATTGCATTTTTTACTTTGATCCATGGTTTTTTAAGGCGGAAAATTTCTATCTTTCTTTAAAGATGCAAAATAACTGCCAAAAATGAAAAATAATATTTCAATGCAAGTTGTCATACAAAATACATTATCCACTCTTTACGTTCAATAATTTTCAGAGCAAATTTCCGATGCGTTCATTTTGAAATAAGTCCGCTATCTTAACTATTTCACTTTGCCCTACGTTCCCCTACTTACTTTATTTACAAAAATTCATTAAAAATTCCCACCAGATAACAGCAATAGGAAATCGAAACAAAGGTGGAGACAGCATCTGCATAAAAGCAGCATCTGCAATTTTTTTACCTTGTTTTTACTTTTTTCTCCCTTAAAAGGATTGTCTCAATGGCGCCCCAATTTTTCTTTCTTTCTTTTTTTTTAAATTTCTTATGCTTTATTTTTTCTTACAAAGATTGTGCCTCGATGCCGCTCAAACTCTGCGAGGTTTTTATTTTATTGTTTCCTTCTTTTTCTTACAAAGTCTACGCCTCAATGCCACTCTATAACTTTGCTTGGTATATATATATATTTTTTTTTCGTG
Organism: Uloborus plumipes; assembly: GCA_038373865.1. NCBI lineage: Eukaryota > Metazoa > Arthropoda > Arachnida > Araneae > Uloboridae > Uloborus > Uloborus plumipes. The sequence continues at coordinate 10,012 of JAXGGA010015967.1, forward strand.
ACGTCTGTACCTTGTTGCCGCCCCAATATTGCTTGTTTGTTATTTGAATTTACCCTTTTCTCTTTATTGCGAGCCCTATACTTGAGGACGTCTGTATCTCGATGGCCCCTTATGTATTTTCTTGGCAATTTTTTTTTTGATTTTTGCTCTTTTTCCTCCCGTATAAAGCCTTCCTGATACCGTCCAAATTTCACACACTTTCAATTTTTTTCCTTCTTGTTGTTCCCCTTTCATTTTTTTAGTGGTGCATGTGGTTTGCCGGCGTCCTTCTCATTTTGGCGCCCCCTTAAAAGTGCCGCCCGGGGCGGACCGCCCCCCACGCCCCCCCTTAGCTACGCCACTGGTTGGCAGTATATAAGGAATTATTGATTCGGATAAAGTGAACCATCTGTTATATGGACGCATTACTGCAGAAGAAATGGGTAAGGGGGGCGGTGGATTCGGCCGCTAAGATATGAGAAGCTGCAGCAAACTTTCAAAAAATTTTTTGCTTTATTGTAATTTATTTTCTGGCGTATCATTATGATTACTTTTTTTTTTTTTTTTTGAAAAATAATTTTTAAAATGCTAACACGCTAGAATTTCCTTTTTAAGTAGAGGGAGGGGGGGGGGCAATAGAAAGTACGTGCCCTGGTGCCATTATTTTTTAGCACGTCTTAGGGTGTGCTGACATTTTACTACAACGCGGTTTGAATGTATAACAATATACACTGGCGGAAAAAAAAATCCCAACACCAAGAAAAAATTACTGTAGTAAGGAAATCTGGGTAATGCAATTGTCTACTTAACATGTTTAATTGATTAAATGCACAAGATCAGTGGCTAATTTAAGCTCAAAAAAAATGCTGTGCAAATGTGAAATTATGTTAATTTAATAGAGGGTGTAACCTCCAGAATTTTGAAGGCAAGCCTGCAAGCGTGCATGCATTGTGTCATACAGGTGCCGAATGTCACTTTGTGGTATGGAGTGCCATGCTTCTTACACTTGTTGTGTCACTTCTAGGATGGTCATTGCTGGCTGTGGATGATGCTGGAGTTGCCGTCCAAAGATATCCCATACGTTATCAATTGGAGACAGACCTGGTGATTTTGCAGGTCATGGTAACATGTCAGCACTCTGTAGAGCACATTGCGTTACAGCAGCGATGTGAGGGTGAGCGTTATCCTGGTGGAAAATTCCCCCTTGAATGCTACTCATGAAGGGCTGTACTACTGGTGAAATTACCAAACTGACGACAAATTTTCAGTCAGTGAGTTTGGGATAACCACAAGAGTGCCCCTGCTGTCGTAAGAAATTGCTCCAGAGACCATGACTCCAGGTGTGGAACCCATGTGTTTAGGCCGTAGACGCTTGGATGTAGGCGGTACCCTGGCCTCCTTCTGACCAATATACAGCCACCACTGGCACTAAGGCAGAATCTGTTTTCATCAAAAATTACAACAGATCTCCACTCCGACCTCCAGTGACATCTGTCTTGGCACCACTGCCGTCGGAAACGGCAATGGTTTGTAGTCAATGGAATACCGGCTACAGGCTGCCTGGTTCGGAGCTGTCCTTGAAGTAAGCAGTTTCTTACCGTTCCTTGGGTCACGATGGTACCAACTGCAGCTCGAATGTCAGCCGTAGATGCAGTACGATGCGCCACAGCCGTACGCAAGATTTGGCGGTCTTTCTTCTCAGTCATGCCACGTGGCAGCTCGGAACTCGATCTTCTCTAGGTAGTACCATCCCTCGACCATAGCTTCCAATAATCATGCATGGTGGAAACGTTCCCCTCAAGTCTTTCTGCAATATCGCGAAATGAAAATCCACCTTCTCGTAGCCAAGTTGTACGACCTCGTTTAAACTCGGTGAGCTGTTGATAATGGCTTCTTCGTCTTTTTAAAGGCATTCCTGGCTAACATGAACGCAATTCGTCAAATTTCACGGAAAAATAATACTCACGAGCTTCACAACACGCTTTTAAAACAAGCCTTATTTGCATGTTCTGAGTGACGCCAGCTGCACCACAATTATGCGTGGAGCGAGAAATTTCAATCGATGTCATCTTTCAGTTGTATAAACACGCCTACCAAATTTCGTGTATCTAACACAAGTCTTTCTTGGTGTTGGGATTTTTTTTTCCGCCAGTGTATAACTAGTTAATGCCGCTTTTGGGCGCCATCTTGAATTACTCAAAATGCTCAACTCTGGCAAAGTGGCGTCAATTGGATCTGAAATGTACATGACATAAGCTATCAAAAACAGTCAAAACATTTTATTCATACCTTAGAACAAGCTTTTCGAAATGGCTACCTGACTAATTTCCTAAACTATTGGTCCTACAGAATGCCACTTGAACTTATCTTGCTGTACATTTAGTGTTCTTTAAAATGGGTAGTGACATGTGTCATCAAAAGTTGCATACTTTAGGAGCTATGAAGAAAAAACTAAAAAAACCCGTAAATTTCGCAGTTTTTCGCGAATTTCGCAGCGAGCACAGGTTGTAGAAAAGTGCAAACTGAAATTTAGACTACCCTAAATGACCCAAACAACATATTAAAAAAGTAAAGCTACATCGTAATTTGCGATTTTAATATCTAATATGACTGGACTATTAACCATTTTCAAAAAAAAGAAAAGAAGAGAGCACATAAAATATATTTTACCAAAACAAAAAATCTACATATTAATTTGTTGCCACTATATAAGTAAAAATAAATATAAATATCCTTCAGAAAATACATGAGTTCATTATAAAATGTTCACTTAAATGAATAATTTTTGTTAGACAAAAAATCATCTGCCAAAAATAATAATAAATAAATAAATTAAATAAAAAAACCCAAATGAATAAATAAAAAAATCGTCTGCACTGTAGGATGAGCCGATTTCAACTTTTTTTAAGAATCAAAAACGCTTGTGGTGGGAAAATTTGTGCATTGGAATAAAATGTATGTAGAAAAAATTGCTTTCAAAATCAAAATATATTTACAACTCCCGCAATGCCCTTGAAGTTTCGCCAAATGTGCAAAAAATAGCATTTCAAGTTAGTTTTTTAATTTTTTTTGTGAGTTTTTTCTTTTTTAAATCACAAGTTGCGAAAATAATGGCGCAGTAAGACTCATTGCACATGAAAAAAATATTTTGACATCATATAATTTTTAAGTCCTCCAAGCCCATAACTTTTCACAAAACACGTAAAAAATCGCATTTTAAATTACTTTTTTTTCATTTTTTGTGCATGAATTTCTTTAATTGTTAGGAGTGAAAATAGTAGCACAGTAATACTCATAACTCATGAAAAAGATTATTTTAATATCTTATCATATTTAAGCTCTCCGCCAGGCCCTTGAAGTTTCGCTAAATACGTTAAAATACGCAGTTTATTTTTTTGTTAAAAAAATTAAATTATGAACTTTTGTTTTCTCCAGTAGCTTAAATCAATTGCACAGTAAGACTCTGTCCATGAAAAAAAAATTCTAGTATCGTATAATATTTAAATTCTCCGATCAGCCGAATAAATTCCTAGCATTTGGACCTTATCGAAAATTTAACCCTTTGAAGCATGATTTTTATTCCGCGTATTTTCTTAAATTAAAATCATTGTAAAAAATATATTTTCATTTTATAACACTACAGTTGTACCAATATGTTGACAAAGCACTCTATTTGCTATTGTAAGCCTCCTGTCCTGAGAGACAGCTTTTGGCTCTGATAATCGTTATATGCGCAAACTAAAGTTCATTCTTTCAGCTTTGAAATGAGCCATGTTTAATCTTCCTACTAATTTTAATAAGTTTGCTAGAGCTTTTAGAAAAATCATAAAAAATGCCAAATTTTACTCATCCGTGGAGCAAAAAAAAAAAAAAAAGGCTAAAGATCGAGAATAAAAATTTTCGAGAAAAAAAAAACAGTTTGGAACTACACAATATCGGTACATCTTACCTATCAAATATGATCAAAATCAAAACGAAATTTCTGAAAATTTGTTGATTTTGAATAGAATGACCCGCAGTACAAAGTATATGAAATCGCATGTAATTAAATGTGAAATAACCTTTTTAATTGATAATTTTTCAATGCAAACAATAGCTATATAGTACTGAATAATAGTTGTAAAAAAAAGCAACTTTTCTTACTTAAAATTTTCTTTTCTTCTTCCAATGTTTTTCCTTTCTTTTTTTTTTTTTGACCCTCGATATCTGCCATCAGTAGGGAAACTATTCATGTAAAAATTTTTGACGTCCAAAACACATTTTCTGTGTATTTTCTAGCGACAAGGAAGTAAATTTATTACCAACAGACTGCATCCCCACCTACACTGTTAAAAAAAATGTCGTGAAAATAACGGAGAGGTTTTCCGTTTCTTAATTCTCCGTTCTGGATAAGACTTAAGACTGTTTAAAATTGAAGAAAAAGACCCCAACAGATGATGGCACCCCAAAACAATGATTGTACCTCCTAGTAAAAAGTTATGGAACCCCACTAAGGATAAAGCGCGCCCATCTAGCGAGATCCAATGAAATCGGATGTCCACCCTTGGTCAAAGCTCTTCCATGTTTTGCGTTCTTTGTTGCTACACGGAAAATGAATTTGCAAGAAATGTTGAGCGCAATTGCATTAATTGCAATCAGCCTTTCGAAAAGGCATTATTTATTTCGATCAAAAGTGAAGAACGTGATCAAGATCGTGTTGTTGTCTATTTTAATGTTCAACAGCGATAGGAGTAGGGGAAATTTGACCGGCAGGTCAATAAGAATAGGCAGGAAATATGATGTCAACCTCATCAATTGCTGCAGGAGGTTATACATAGGCCTCCTACGCAAATTAATTCAAAACATAAAAGCAGAAAATGTAAGAGGTGTAGAAATTTATATAAGAAAAATTAAAAAAGTGTCGGAAGTCCTACTGAAACACAAAGGATTTTCCAGCCAAAGGAAGTTTTGGATCAGACCGCTCCTGAGAGAGAGATCCAAATGCAGTGAATACAACATTCTGGTGAAAGATCTTCGGATTAAAGACCCCCAAAATCACTTCGTCTACTTCCGTATGAATCGAGAAAGGTAAGATAATTACGTATTCATAGATATAAATTTATGACTTTTAATATGTAATACATGATGTGACATACAATGTTCAGAACCCCTGATTATGCGTATTAGATAATAAAATAAATAAAGAAATAAAAAAATATTGAGCAATATTAAGAATTCCAATAACTCCTTTTCTGCCCATTATTAATTATTGAAATCATTTGTTCGACTTTATTGGTCTAGGGAAGAATTTCTAGTATTTTGTAGCAAACATTTTTGATATTTTTTCGAGTGTGGACCTGCAGTTTAAAATGTATACAGTTTAGTAGTTTCAAAGTGAAATATTTTACTTTTAATTATTAACATCTTGAATATTTTTACAAAATAGAAAAAAAACTACTTTCTACAATAACCTTTAATTATTAGAGCACGAATTATATTCGAATACATATGTGTACATGCAGTCGCATTCTTTGTTTCTCTTCATGTTGATGAATATACCAGTTCTTATTTTTTTAAAGAATACATGGATTTTTTTTCTTGATTTAAAATTAAGCACCCAGAAAAAAAAAGTAAAATATTTTGCACTTTATTAAGTTATTCATATTTTCTTGCTCACATATGCTTAAAGCAATAGAATTGTGCTCTTAACAAATGAAAACAAAAGGCCAACATCTAACAGGAGAAAAATTGTGAAGAATATAGTAATTTATTTAATAAAAGTAAATTAGTAAATAATTTGCATTTCTCTGGTTTGCATAATTGTTTTAATTTTTTTCCCTTTAATAGCAAAATGCAAGAATAGCAAATGCAAATGTTCATTTAGCTGTCATTTTTTATTTTAAAAAGAAAAGAAAACGAGCATATTATTCAATTCTAAGTGCATATTTTAGGCATTTTTAAGGTGTATTTAAACAGTTTTTAGAATATACATAATCCAGGCTCTACTGGTTAATAATTGCGACATTATTTTTTTTTCTCAAAATGGAGAGAGTTCTCACTAGAATTACAAATGTCTTTAACATTGAGTTAATGCTATATTAATTTCATTGTTTGATTTCATGCTCATATGTTTGTCCCTTAGATTTGATGAACTACTGAACAAAGTAGAACCATTTCTTCGCAGTACAAATACACCTTTCCGGAAGGACATAATTACACCTGCAGAAAAGCTAGCTTTGACAATAAGGTATGAAACTTATTATAGTTCATATTGCACTTTGTTTCAGTCACTCACTTTACACATCTAATTAAGGATGAATCATTACAATTCAAAAGACATTTTTCTCAACAGAACTGATTAAAACCTGTTGAACATTGAAGTTAGCGCAGAAAATGATTTAAAAGAAAAAAAGAAAAAGAAATTAATTGCTTAACTTACTAACTACTTGAAATTTAGAATATTTTCCATAATTACATAGACAAAAGACCTTTTTTAATGTGTCACTTTTTTGAGATCAGTAAAAAAAAAAATACATATTCAGATATTTTTTAAGCTCATAAAATTTTGAATAGAATAGAAAAAAAATAAATGGTATTCTGATTTTAGATATCTTGCTCATGGAGACAGACAAAAAATGCTTGCCATGTCTTACAGAATTGGCGCATCAACTGTAAACGGCATAGTACGAAAGACATGTCAAGTGCTGTGGAATGTTTTGTCACCCGAATACTTGGCAGTAAGTATGAAGTCCTGGTTCTAAAATTTGTGATTTATTCTCGGATTTTGTAATTAAATGTTAGTTATAAATGGATACAGCCGAGTTTGTTCGTCAGGATGTAACTTTGGTAATTGTGTGAAATAGTCCGTATTTTTGCTGAAATGGTCCTTTTCATGAACTTCAATACCAAAAACTACTTCTATAAAACTCTAGTAAATTACAGTGCTAAGAGGATCTCAAACATAAAAGCGTATCTCCTTCAAACAAACTTTGTTAGAAAATGCTCTCGACGAAGAATGTAACACAGAACGGAAAATATGTACTTGATTAAATTGTGTTACGGACTCCAATACCAAATCCTTGACTCGGACTCCGCAGCCATTTCAGAAATACAGGCTCATGAGAAAAAATGAATGACTATTTGTTTTTTATTACTAGTGTTTTTTTTTTTGTTTGGCAGATTATTTTTGCTTACAAAAAATATTGGTTAAAGAGACCATTTCTAAGATTTATTTCATTTGAAATTTTTTGTCATTACAGAAGAATTAATTTCTGCATTGTTTAAAAGGTGCCACTACTTTATTTGCTTTACTTTTTATGTATCTACTTCATCAGATGAGAGAATTATATTTAGAAATCATCTTTAAATGCTAAAATACACTGGCGGAAAAAAAAATCCCAACACCAAGAAAGACTTGTATTAGATAAACGAAATTTGGTAGCCGTGTTTATACAACTGAAAGATGACATCGATTGAAATTTCGTGTTCCGCGCATAAGTGTGGCGCAGCTGGCGTCACTCAAAACATGCAAATAAGGCTTGTTTTAAAAGCGTGTTGTGAAGCTCATGTGTATTATTTTTCCGTGAAATTGGACGAATTGCGTTCATGTTAGCCAGGAATACCTTTTAAGAAGACGAAGAAGCCATTATCAACAGCTCACCAAGTTTAAACGAGGTCGTACAATTTGGCTACGAGAAGGTGGATTTTCATTTCGCGATATTGCAGAAGGACTTGGGTGGGAATGTTTCCACCATGCATGATTATTGGAAGCTATGGGCAAGGGATGGTACTACCTCAAGAAGATCGAGTTCCGAGCTGCCACGTGGCACGACTGAGAAGGAAGATCGCCGAATCTTGCGTACGGCTGTGGCGCATCGTACTGCATCTGCGACTGACATTCGAGCTGCAGTTGGTACCGTCGTGACCCAAGGAACGGTAAGAAACTGTTTACTTCAAGGACAGCTCCGAGCCAGGCAGCCTGTAGCCGGTATTCCATTGACTGCAAACCATTGCCTTTTTTGACGGCAGTGGTGCCACGACAGAGCTCACTGGATGTCGGAGTGGAGATCTGTTGTAATTTTTGATGAAAACAGATTCTGAATTAGTGCCAGTGGTGGCTGTATATTGGTCAGAAGGTGGCCAGGGGACCGCCTGTATTCAAGCGGTCTACGGTCTAGACACACGGGACTCACACCTGGAGTTATGGTCTCTGGAACAATTTCCTACGACAGCAGGGGCATTCTTGTGGTTATCCCAAACTCACTGACTGAAAATTTGTCGTCAGTCTGTTAATTTAACCAGTAGTACAGCCCTTCGCGAGTAGCATTCAAGGGGGCGTTTTCCAACCGGATAACGCTCGCCCTCACATCGCTGCTGTAACGCAATGTGCTCTACAGAGTGCTGACATGTTACCATGACCTGCAAAATCACCAGGTCTGTCTCCAATTGATAACGTATGGGATATCATGGGAGGGCACCTCGAGCATCATCCACAGTCAGCAATGACGGTCCTAGTATTGACACAACAAGTGCAACAAGCATGGAACTCCATACCACAAAGTGACATTCGGCACCTGTATGACATAATGCATGCACGCTTGCAGGCTTGCCTTCAAAATTCTGGAGGTTACACCCTCTATTAAATTACCATAATTTCACATTTGCACAGCATTTTCTTGAGCTTAAATTAGCCAGTGATCTTGTACATTTAATCAATTAAACATGTTAACTAGACAATTGCATTACCCAAATTTCATTACTCTACGGCAATTTTTTCTTGGTGTTGGGATTTTTTTTTCCGCCAGTGTATGTTAGGCATCATTTGCTGTCTCAGATAACTAAAATGATATTAATGAGATGCTAGAATGTCAATGTTGGTATACGGGAAAGTAGGCTCGTTTAGTTCTGATATAACTTCTTGTTTGAAATTTAAATTTTGAAAATAATGAAGCCTGTAATGTTTTAATAAAGCAAATCTCCATTTTAAAAAGTAATGCATTTGTTTTAAAATGAAAAACAATAAAATATAAATATAGAAAATAGTATATATAGAAAATATTAAATTTTTATGTTATTAAATGGTTTTTTTCTACAAGCAAAACTTATGTTCGACAGAGGTTCTTTTTAGAACATAAAAAAGTAGTAATAAAAACCAATATCCAAATCCTAGTAGTTCTTCAAGGCTATTACTGATATCACATCCTACAGTGGTATTTTTATTTCAGCAACTTTAATTTTACCTTGGCTACATAATTGTTCAGGGCATCATAATTTGATTTTTCTGAAATGTTTTGATTAGGATTAGAACTTTAATTTGAATTCTTACTAAGCAAGTTCTTTTATTTGAGATTAAATAATTATTTGGCGTGAGTTTAGCTTTTACTGATAAAGAAATTCGAACACCATTTTGAAACTATAAATGTATCAGAACATTTTTATTAGTTTTATGCTGTTTATATAATTACAAATTTCTTTTTCCAGGTTCCAGACACCTCTACTTGGGAGGAAATCAGCGAAGGTTTCTACAGGAAATGTAATTTCCCAAACTGTGTTGGGGCCATTGATGGCAAACATATTTATATTAAAAAATCTCACCATGGTGCATCATCTTACTACAACTATAAGGGTCGCAACAGCATTATACTTATGGCTGCATGTGATGCAGAGCTGAAATTCACTATTGTAAATGTTGGTGCCCCTGGCAGATGCAGCGATGGTGGGGTCTTTAGCAATTCCCTAATGGGAATTAAATTAGAGAATGGTGAGCTAAATCTGCCTGATCCATCATTGCTCCCTCAAACAAATGTTATGGCCCCACACTGCTTTGTAGCAGATGCAGCATTTCCTCTGTTGCCTAATCTACTCAGGCCATATCCTGGAAGAGGTATTGAAACCAGAGTTGCCATTTTCAATTACCGGCTCTCTAGAGCAAGGAGAACCATTGAAAATGCTTTTGGACTACTGGTAGCCAGATGGCAAATCCTTGGAAACACCATCAATGCTTCGGCACCAGTAGTCTCTTCAATGGTAAAAGCATGTATTTGCTTGCACAACTTCTTGCTCCATTCAGATCAGATTCAAAATGACGGGCAACTGTACTGTCCCGTGAACTTTGTGGATTATGAAACAAATGATGGGACAGTAGTGCAAGGGGCATGGAGAAATGCGTCAATCAGACGTAACGTGCGCGGTATTAGACCAACACTCTCTCGAAACAGCACTCGGTATGCTTACAGAAACAGAAATAACTTTATGCATTATTTTAACACAAAAGGAAAGGTACCGTGGCAACTAAGAGTCGTACAAAGAGGAAATACTGGCACATAACTTTCAATTGGTTTTGTTTGCATTTAATTTTAATTTGTACTATATTTCTTATCAAATGTTTTATGTGTACTTTTCATGATTGTTGAAATCGCAAAATTTATTAAATTAAAATGTATATTTAAATACCAGGGTCAATAAAAATCAACATTTTTTTTTACATTCTTTCTTTCATTTTTCTAAAAGATTTAACCTGAAAATAGAGTTCTAACTAGAAATAACAAAAAAAGACACAGAATATTGAATTAAAATAAAAAAAACTGAAATTAACCACATTTTGAAAAAAATCAAAACAAGGATTGAAATGCAGAGGAAAGTAATACACATTTACTTTCACTGTTTAGACTCGCTGGATATTAAAGAGAATTGTATGATAAGATACTTAAATGAACAGTTAAACAGCTTCACTTTTAACAGATAAATATTAATCTACTCTTTTTCTTTTTTAAATTCATTGAAAAGGACTATATGCTTTGGCTATTGATATTAACGTTATTGTTATTTTAATATAAACGTAATCTCAAACTACTAAAAATTTCAATCAATAAAAGTTACAAGCCTTATCTTGAAAAATTTTATTCAAAATTGATCTTTCCACGTTTGAACAACAATGGCAACGGTGGAAAAGTCGACCTAAAAATTAAATTGCCTTCACTTCAATTATGAAAACACTTTTGAAGTAAAAAGAAAATGGAGGAGTAAGTTATAAATCATCTAGTTTTAATTAAATTGTAAAAAATCTAGGACAAATAAAAAAAATCAAGCTTTGAGGTACATGTTCTCATTTGGCACAAAATATGTATGATGCAGAAAAATTAAGAGGCTCCTACAGATACTTAATTCTAATTTTTGCAAGCATTTTTTTGTACCCTTCTGTTGGATGAATTATGCAAAGATATGGATTAAAAGACTCAGACTTTTTCGCTTTTATCTGATGCTACTTCTCTGTGAACTTTCCGCAATAAATTTAATTCTTTTGAGAGTTTGTACCTAGAAAATGGATTGATGCAATTTTTGTACGACCATGTGGATTGAATTCAACCAAATAATAATCTTAGAAGTATGTTGTGCTATTAATCCCCACACAATGCCTGGCAGAAAGCTAGTTTAAAATAAAACAAATATGTTTACTTTATCATACAACAAATACTTCAACAAAAATTGAGTAAATAAATAATTAATGACGGAAATGGTGCAGTGCAAAATGAAGTAATAAAGCTTGCCCTTTATGAATGTAAGAAATTTAAATTTTACTTCAACAATTACAGTATATAACAAAAGATGAAATTTTTTAATTAATTTGGGAGGTAGCCAGTTGTGAATTAAAGATTTACCAATGAACATGATAATGCTTAAAAAATTACCAATTGTATATAATGAATAAAAAATTTATTAACAAAATAAGATGTACATTTTCAATTATTAAGTGTTTCTTGCTGACCTGGACCTGGAATCCTGTAAAACGGAAAGAAATCATAGATAAATAACCATAATGTAAATACATTTAACAAATGCCATAGAAAAGTTTTCCTCTCAATATGCAAAAGATTCCTACTCGAGTAATTTTAAATGGCAGATTTATTTTTTATTGAACAGTCTGCAAGCAGGGTTGATAAAAATTATGATATTTTTTTAATCAAATAAATCAGATTTTTTAAATTTAAATCAGGATTTTTAAAATTTTAATCAGATTTTTTTTATTTAATTTACAATTTTACAAATTGAATTGTTCAACTTAGATGTTTAAATCATATAGTTCTCTTTTTATATGTATTAAAAATACATATTACTAAAAATATGCGTAAGAATAATTCACCATTAAGTAGGAAAAAAAAGTTACGGAATAAGGCTTTTGGCTTGTCTTAGTCATCTATCTTAGCTGCTTCATGTTGTTTAAACATTTTAATCCTTCAAATACTAAATTATTAGAGAGATGAAGTAGGCAAAGGGTTAAGTAATAATTTTTATTTTTCATTAAAAAAAAAAGTCTCCTTTTTTTTTCAGTAACAGGAGTTAAGTTCAGTGATTAATAAATAAAAAATATGTTTAGCTGCTTTGTCGTTTCTAAGTCTGCTTCACACTTTAACACAAATCCATATTCAGAGAATTCCTCCCTATATTTTTTTGTTAAAAGCTTTTTGATTATATACAGTAAAAAGTTAAGTAAGTTAACTTATGTTTCTTACATATAGGGATGCACCGAGTAGCACTTTAGTCGAGTAGCTGAGTACTCGGCCGAGTTCCATTTGTTTTTTAAAAAATAATTGACATACAGCGGTACAGGGTTAGAAATCATTACAAAATTTTACTGGTCTTCTCAACCAGTGAACAGGTATATATTCTGGTTAACAGACATCACTGGTCCACCTTAAATCATTAACCACATTTTTATCACTAGAAAATGCTGAAAGATTAGTTTTTTTACACCATAATTTAAGATACAACAATTTCAATTATTAAAATATTTTGCTGGCATTTTCCTTTTTTTTTTCTTTAAATATTAGACAATCTTTTTTTTACCTTAATAAAAATGACTTAATTTTACTTCTGTGTTGTTATCACTATGCCACAAGTCTGAATCTGCAAAACCATGATTTTAATATAATTCTTAATCTAAATTTTTAAACGATTAGAAATATATTGGAATATGATTGAAAGTTTCTTTTTAATGAGTTTATTAATATTCATCTTAAGGATCACTTGGACTGTTCCTGACCCAAAGGTAAGTTCCCCTACACCAATCCCTAACATCCTACTTACATAAGTTAAGTTATGTATGTAAGAAACGGTAATACATATGATAAATGGTTCAGAACTAGGTGATGTGTGTTTACAATAGCCTGTATAATTGAGTATGTTTGTAAAAAAATATAGTTTCTCTAAAACAAAGTTTAAAAAAATAAAAATTCAACTATGGGACTAATATTAACTTTTAAGATATAGACATTGATTTTTTAAAAATAATATATCTTGTAGTTATTAAATTTCTCTGAAACCAACTACAAGTAGATCATAATTATGTTTAAAATTAAACTAAAGATTTTTTTCTGTGATTGTAATGAAAGTACATTAATTTTAAGTTCACTAGTGTTACATCTTTTTCATGCACATCAAAAACTGCTGAATTAAATAATATACATACAACTTAGCCTCTTCTGCCATAAATGCCGTTTCAATTTCCAATCTGACAGTTGCCTGCTGCAGCGGAGAGAGCATCGCCATCCTTGGCACCAAGGACATCATATAATAATACTCTGCAGACTTTTCTGATGCTTCATCATCCCCCTTCAGGGCCCTTAATAATTCATCTTGATAAACGTTTTTGGGCTTTTTCTTGGGTCTCTCTGAAAATGAAAGAACTAATAAATAAAACAGATGAAAACTAACAGTTTAAATTATTGATAATAATATTACAATTAGCTGGGGAAGCACTCAATATTTCGCATATTGCCTTTTGGCAGTGCAACTGAATATTCGGTTTGGCAGAATATGTTAAATATATGCAGCCAAAGAAGAGAAAATTTAAATACTCAACAATTTGTGTACAATAAATGAAAGTTATAATATAGCATTAAAGTACAAAATTAATGCCAATCATTAAAGAGATATTAAAACATTTTAGTGCAATTTACTAAATTTTAATTTTGTGGCTTTTCTTAAACCTTACAATATGATACATTAACCTTAACACTTCTAGTTCATTTAAACAAGAAACACTGACTAGGGGAAAAAAAACCTCATAATTAGTGTAAAATGCATAAATTTGTTACGAAGTTGTTAAAAAAATATAAAAAACAATGACTGTTTTGTCCACAGTTTCTATTTTTAAATTACATCATGTTTGTAAAAATTGTTCACAAAAGAGGTTGAGTAGACAAATATAATAGCCAGTGTCAGTTATGTTATACAGCTGGGTTTCTCAATTTCGAGTCTTGAACTTTAGGTTAATTTAACGGCTAAAAATATGATTTGCATCGAAATCTGATAATCGGAACAATAACTTGATATAAAGCTGAAAATCACCACTGCTGTTCTTCCGTATGTTACTCCAAGACGGTGAAGTTTCAAAGCTCAGCGGTTAAATTCAAACGGTTAAGTTTCAAAAGTTGTTCCAGAAGAATTTTCTGGAAAATCTGTATTTTCAGTTCTTTGAGAACACGAGTTCAATTACTTTGTATTTTTAAGACTATGTTCAATTTTAAAATGATTAAATTATCACATTCACAAATGATTGTAAAAATTAATAAATCAATGCTACACAAAGGTAAGTTTTACATAATACAGTCGACGCTCGTTATAGCGACCACTCGTTATTAGGACCATCCTAATATAACGACCGGTGAGAAAACCCCCAACTGTATCCCAATATACTCTATGTTCTACCTCTTATAACGACCACTCGTTATAAAGACCGTTTTCTGTAGGACGGAGACGGTCGCTATATCGAGCGACTGTACAGTGGCTCTCAAAAGCGTTATATTTCACAAAAGACACATGAAATATTGTAAAATTAGTTTTTTTATACGAGAATAAAATTAAAAATTTCAATCAAGTTTTTTGCATTCACCTGAATATTCAGTTGATGTGCACCTGCAATGAAGCATAATAAATTTTAACGCATTATTGATAATGATTTTAAACTTACCATTTTCTTCACTGTGCTCTAGTGGATCCTCAGGACCATTCTCTGCTGATTCATTAAAGCCTAGAAAAGTAAAGTTTCATGAGCTTGCACATTTCAGAAGCTTTGAAATACATTTCATGAAACATTTAAGACTACTTACTAGCATCAAAACTGCTCTCTGAATATGCCTGAGACAGCTCATGGGCACTAAACTGCTCTTGGGCATCCTCTAAGTTTCCGGTTGGCCTGCGGAATATAAAACAAATTTGCATTTAAAGTCGTTTGTTTGAAAAAAAAGTCAAATAACAAAGACATGTTTCTAGTTACAAAGGAAAAGATGAAAAATAACGCCGGAGATGTAGGTGGTAGGGGTCATGGCGCAGACACTGTACAGGGACAATCTGAACTACAATGTTTGGGAGGCAGCAGTGACCTCCCACTGAAGCCCTCCTCAGAGAAATGAAATTTTCAGTTAAGAGAGTGCTATCACCGATGAAAAATGAGATACCCTTAATATGCCTCCACGAAAAAAAAAAAAAATAATAATATTAATTAGTGATGCACCAAGAGTATTCAGTAATTGGCGTACTCGGCCAGTTTGCTACTCCGACAGCCAAATTTTGATCAGTTACTCGGTTCATACCAAGTAGATGTAAAAAATTTAATATTTTAAAGAAATTAACAAAAAAATAATAATAATGAAAATAAAATAAAGAACATAAAAATCAATGCAACTTAAAAGTTTCGACCAATGTCCTGTCTAACATGCTAAAGACACGAAGGTATATGTCAAACCCAGATAATATAGACGAACTCGAGAACGCCGTTAGCAGAAAACTTTCGAAGTTTGCAGAAAATTTTTGCATTTTGTTAAAAAAGTTATAAATTTAGGAAGTTTTCCATCTGAAATATGTCTTGATTTTGTTCATTGTGGGGCAGTAGCTTGTAACATACGAAACTGACGCATTCATTAATCATGACGGATTGACAACCAACCTCATGGTAGAACCTGCACTTCATACAACTTGATATTTTTGTTGTTGGTAGCACTTTAGGATTCAGAAGCCCCCTTTTTTTTGCAGAAAATTTCAAAGAAATTATTTAAGTTTACAGACAGTTTTACATTTTATCTAAGTCTGGTATATGTGTCGGCTACCTTCTCTATATTACATATTAAGAGTTCTACAACTTAACTTTAGCTAGGAACAGTCTAAATAATCCCTAAAATAAATATTCATTGACTGACAATTAAAAACATTTAAATCAGGTTAAGGCCCTGGCTTTCATGGGCCTAGATGAGTACTTGCAGATAAACATTCTGCATTCGCTAATGATAGGGATGAAATGGACATTGATTGTTCTGTACTTTCTATTCTTTCAGATGCATAATATATATAACACTTCATTCATCACTAACCGGAAAAAAAGTGATCATAAGTAATCATGAATTTTTTTTAACTGAGACACTTCAGCGACATGTTTCGAGCCCACAACAATCTACTTGTCTATCACTCTTAAAATGAACTGCAACAGTTTGAAAAGCAAATTTTTCGTAAGTTTAATCGTTATTAAAAACAAGATAGAAAATTGTTCAAAGGATATCTTCAGACATAGCTTTGTAAAAATATGCAAGTTTAGAGAATTTTGAATCAAATTAACATTTAAAAATAATTCAACTAGCAAACTTCTCCGCAGAACTGTGGATTGCAGTGGATAAACAAAAAACATAAACAATAATAAATATAAACAAATCCAAACATAATTATTTACTTTTCTATTTCAGATTTTGGTGCTTTTAATTGTGAAATAAATTGGTGGGCGCACGGGTACTCATTTTTTATATAGCGGTCTAAGGAGAGTTTTAATGGTCAGGTAACAGCAGATCAGTAGTTATTTTGAAACATGGTATGAAAAACACTGTAACTACTTTGGGTAAAGTAATATTTAGGGGAGAAAAAAAAATCTATAAAAATATTTTAATATTCAAAATCATTGTATATAAAATTGGGGTGCAAAGATTGTGACACCAAATACTTAAGTAGAAAAATGCTGAGTACTTGGCCAAAGAGCCAGTCGGTACATGTCTCTATAAATAGTAATAAAAAAATAAAGCAATAAATGAGGTTTTCACCCCAAAAATCTTCAAAACAACTCCTTGTTTTAAAATTGAAGCATCAGATGGCACTAAAGGTAAATTTTAGATAAAAAGTCATTGTGTATATACATGTATAACAGTCATTTACACAGCAAATACAATGCATCTGTAACAACTGTAATTATGTCAGAAACATTGAAAAGAAAATTTTAAAAGTAAAAAATAGCAAAATCAATCTGTTGTAAATCTTTTGGAACACAAAAGTGTGAAAATCATATTTGTCCATAATTTGGGACTGCGCAATAAATGTTTATGAGATGCTAATCGAATCAAAACCAAACCACATTGAATTTTTGACAACATCTAAAAGAGAAAAGATGCGCTAAATAAAATCTTACTTCTCATAAATGATGCTGGGCTCCAGAAAGGTCAGCAAATAGTAAAATTTCAATTTGGAACCTTCCTGCACTTCACACTCTTCGGCACCAGTCCCACTTGGCCTATATGAGTTGAATTCTTTTCTTCTTTTCATATACGTATCTCTAAGGTTTTTCCACCTTTTTTTTGCTGTAATCTCTGAAATAATTAAAAAAAAATCTTATTTCATTTCTAGCTGAAGATGCAAATGCACTACTAATATAACAAAAGTATAATCTCCGTATAGCAAAGTTGTGCTTACCTGAAACAGAAAGAGCATTTGCTATCTCCTTCCAGGAGTTATTCCGTTTGTTTGTATCTCTATAGTCGTCTCTCTTGCTATCCCATAGCCAGGGATATTTTCTAACTTC
>JAXGGA010015968.1:0-27798 GCA_038373865.1 Uloborus plumipes
ACCCAAGTTACCAGACTACTACCTTAAACATTGCACTATCTTTCGATAATGGTATTTTGTGTAATTTTCTTTAATTTAAATTTATTTAAAATATAAAATTTGGCGGCCCCTGCATATTATCTTTTTTTCCCTTTTAATTATTGCATCGATCATTTATTTTAATTTATTTAAAATATAAAATTTGGCGGCCCTCTGCATATATTCTTTTTTTTTAAATATTGCATCGATCTTGTTGAATTATGTATATATAATTTGATTTATGTTTTATTAATTTAACTAATTTTAGTTACAGAGGTTCGCGTACCTTTTAAAGCTCTCGCACATATTAATACAGTACTTTTTTTTTCCAAACTGGGCAGGGCGACCTATAGTTTCCCGTTTACATGACCCCATGAACGAGAAAATTTCGTATTTTTCGCAACGAATATTGCTGTGAAGGAATCTTAACTATTTTTCGCGGCCCCAATTATTTATTTTTGATAAGTAATAATTGGGGCCGCGGAAAATACAGGACATTTTTAAAAATTCAGGTTTACTGATATTCTTAATAATGTTTAAATTATTCCGCTTCTCTTTTAAATTTCATTTAAAGTCCTGAAATATTTTTCTAAAATTTCATTTTAATAATAAAATAAAATCGGCGGCCCCTTTCTTCAGAAAAGTGGGGGGGGTGTAGCACCCCCCACACCCCCCCTTGCCGACGGCCCTGGGAACACTTTCAACAATGTGTAAGTGGTGTGTGCTAGGATTTAGAAATTTTGGGACAGTATGCTGTACAATTTGCAGAGTCTACTTTACTGTTACTATATGAGGAAAAAAAACGTTGATTTGGGATTTTTTTTCTTTTTTTGTCAGTTCACTTACATGGCTATAGGCTGCTGTGTCATTCAATCTTTATTTCACTCATGCCAAGTATACACGGGGTAAAATAGCTTAATTTTATAATTTCACACTCAGGTTTCGTACTTAATTGTAAAAACAAAAATGAAGGTGTTTTGAATTGATTTTGAAGGAGCAAAATGAGGTTTTGAACTACTTTTGCCATTTAAAAATTGCTATTCCCAAGTCATTTTCTTCAAACTAGATCACTTTGTATGTAAAATCTGCATGTGAGTATTTTTTTGCTAGGGCGTGTGGTGGAGTAAACAGCTTGAGATGGAAACTTAGAATTTCTTGGCCCAAACAAATGAAACCAACAGACTGGTATTTGGAAAGATGAGGACATTAAATAGACAAACAAAATTTTCTTCCAACAGATGTTCAAATATAGATTTCATGACTAGAACAAAGCTCAATAAGGGAGCCGAATACTATAATTTACCTGTAGCTTTCAAATGCTAGTTCTAATCAGCTACTTTTGTAAACAAGGCATTTTAAGCTAAATGTAACCAAAACAAAGGCCCTTTGATTGATTCTTAACCTCTATTTTCATCCAATATCGGTGGTTCTGATGAGACAATGTAGGTCTGTTTCCTGAATTTCAGTGCGAAGGTTTTGGTGGTAAATCACTGCTTTACTTACAATGTGGAAAGTCGAAAATAAGATTTCTTAAATTGGAAAAAGAAAATTGATTTGTCTAGAACAATTGTCACAGAGGAAGAAAATATAGTCTTAAATAAAAAAAAAAGGAAGGAGTTTTGAAGGATTTAGTTCCGAAATGCATGAGTTTGAAAGACCCTGCAAAAAAAAAAAAACTTAAATGAAAAAGTATTGGAGGAGTTTTGGCGCAGCGTAAGAACCCTGACACTTCTAAAATTATTATTTTAGTAACGCGAAAAACACGGAGAAGGTCTAGATAAAATCTGGCGCAGCAAGGGGGATGAGCATCCCCCAGAAGCCTCTCATTTAACATTATTGGCAATTCTAAGGAATCGTTTGACCAAAACTCTTCCAAACGGTAATTCTGGCTGTGGGTAACATAAACGGAAGCATTCTTTTTGACGATTTTTGTCATAATACTGGAAATATTCAGGCGTCAAACAAATTTTTGACGGAGGGCCTATATCCCCCCATCCCAGATATGTGGAAATTCTACTAAGATGAAATAAATGAAAAAAAAAAAAAAAAACTATAAATGCATGATATTCTGGCTATTGTTTTCAAAAAACGTCATGTTTAAAAGAAACGTCATGTCCATCAAGTTGGGGAAGGATAGCACGTATCCCCCTCCTAAACGTACGCTTATGCTTTTTGAGTTTCTATCTAGTCAACCTTACAATTTCAGACATTGGCTAAATCAGTTTTAACTATTTTGGCCCCTAAAAATCAAGGAGTCCATTCAGTAATCAGGCTCTGTAAACCAAGCCTCTCGAGACTTTTTTTTTTTAAATCAGGCCCTGAGTATTAAAAAAAGCTTCGTTTAGTTATAGTTGGTAATTTCTAAATCCAATATAGGGTGCTTTCGATTTATTCTATTTTGGGGGTCCTATGCCCCTATGGCATCGCCTTCAAAAAAGAAGTGGCACATTGCTCCCCTGGCCGGGCTAGGGGGCCCAGATGTTCTTTAATTAAATGCAGATAAAGATTCAGCCAAAACTGTGGACAGTGAATTAAGAGAGCGCGCCGAAAGTTCGGAAAAAACTTGGATCGGACAGAAGTTCGAAGCAAGGCCCTTCGTTTTTTTTTTAATTTTTGTCGAGAAAAATCGTATTTTCAACTGTATGATTCGGGAATACTTTGTAAAATTTTGTCTCCGAACAAAATCCGAATGGAGAAATTCGGGACAAAGTAAAGACGCGAGGCCCCTGGAGGCGCGAGGCCCTGGGCGGTCGCCCGATTCGCCCACCCCTTGCTACGCCTCTGCATGCAAAAACTACATAGATTCAGTCTAAATCTGGCTCAGGAAAATTTTAATGTAATTTTGACTGATGTTGTTTTTGCACTCAATATGTTTTTGCACTTGGGGAAAAAGCTATCACACATTAAAAGTTTATATTTATTTATAATTTCATCAGACATGAAGTAGTTTTTGCTTTATTATTGTGACACATGATTTCAAAAAATTATTAAGCTCACAGAATATATAATTTTTAACCCATACCTCGTTTAAAAAATTACGAAATCAAAAGAAATAAAGAACTTTAAAACTTTACAGTATTCAATATGGGTTATCAACAATATTGGAAGGTTATTATAAAAAATGAGTAGCGATTATTAAATCTACACCAATAAAAGCGTAACAAAAAAATAAGGGTATTCTCTTAAAATAGATCATGTTCTGATATCATGTAAAGTCTTTGATCAGGTAAATACTCGTAGTTCATCAATCACAAAAAAGTTTTCACTATTTCATACAATCACCTTCTTGATATTTTCCATTTTATTTATGTTGGTTGGAACGTGCCCTGAAGGATAGGCATGGCTTGAAGCAAAAGCGACTTGTCGGGAAGTAATGTGCGGCGATAACCTCTTAAAGTTATGGGGTAAAGCCTTGTATTGAGAGAGGGTGAACTTACATTTTGTCTCTTTCTGCACATTTTTCCCTTGCCATTCTTTGTTTAAGCTTTTCCTTTTTTGTATAATTCCTTCCACCAATCATCAATTTTTTTAATGTCCAAGGAGAGTAGCTTGGTGACGTGAAAGCTGTTACTGGTCTGAGCATACAACTCTTCATATTCATCAGGTCAGTGGGGCGCAGCGAAGGGGAGATAGGGACAACACCCCATAGACTTTGGTTTGAACATTGTTGAAAATCTAATACAGTAGTCCTTTACTCGTGAAAAGACTTTTGATCACTTCCCCCTCGAAGAAAATTCTGGCTGCACTAGTGCTTTAAGTGTGTAAATCCGATCATGTTTACGTATCGTCCTCTTAATGGTGCCAAAATTTAGATCGTTGGGAATGAATGCGCGCCCTTAGAAACTCATGCTCGTTCTAGCGTTGGGTGCATAAACGAAGCGCGACGTTAGTCACTGGACTCACGTCGTTTCTGCGCTCAACGTTCAGAAGGGAGGCCCCGTATGGAACTACTGGCCTGATTGACGCGATTTTTGCTGTCAACACGCATCTTGCCTTCCAGAGCTTGTTTTCATGAAAAACGAATTTTTGAATTTTTTTGACTGATGTGGTTTTTGCTCTTACCGATTCATTTGAAGCAGTTCCTTTCGACAGTGCGATGGGTTGCTACTTTCAAATGTTGTTTAAAACGAGATTTTCGAGTTGTGTGTTGCACTTAACTTATGGTACGTCAGCAGGACCGTATCCAGAGGGGGAGGGGCCGACGCCTTCCCCCGAAACCCAAAATGTTTTGAAATGTAAAACAGAAAAAAAAAAAAAATGACAGTTTAAATTCTCACTAGATGAAAATAAACATACTTGAAAACAAAACTTATTAGCATTTCCCGCTTTCTCTCTCAAATCAATAGCTACTTGTCCGTTCGGTGGGCGACCCTCCCTCCCCATAAAACTTACACCACTCCGATTTCTGCCTCCCTAAGGGCCGGGCCCCTAGTTTCCGACTAGACTGAGATTACTTCTCCGCTGCCCTGATTCAATTAAGAGTGTATTCTGTTGGTCCCCATTTATAAGCACCTGTAACACTGGACGAATTTTAATAGCTAAGCATTGCTCCAATCAACAAGACCACACAAAACGGATACGTTCACAGACCCTCCGCTTTGTTACAGGTCCCCTAATTCCGGGAAAAAAATACTTAATATTTTTTTTTTTTTTTTCAAATGCTTGAAACCCTTGAAAATTTTCTTAAAATGTAGCTGTAAACCTTGAATTTAAATTTTTTAACGCAAATGGGGGAGGGGGTATAAACTTGAGCGACATTCAGCTCCTTGATTTGAAAAAAAATCCTCTTGCGCAATGCGAAAATCATGTTCCATCATTTTTTGCAGCACATTTCCCAAAATATTTTTTTTTTTTTTGACACATGTTTCAGTTCTGGCTATTAAATACCGAATTCAGTATTTTGAAAGTTCCTTTGCAATTGCTTCCTTTATTAACATGTTAAGCACTAGAAAAAATGTTACACTACCTGTATAATTTTTCGCTTTCTGCAATACTTATAAATGAAAAAGACATTGTCATTATAAGAAATGTTTTTTAATATATATTTTTAACTTGAAGCAGGTGTGTCTTTCAAAGTTTTAACAATTTCGTAAGACTGTCCAATCAACTATTAAAACATCAGAGACTGGAAAATACAAATGAAATGCTTCAAAGAATTTAAGGGTGAATATCAGGAAAAGTGCCAATTTGACCATGGAAATTTTCAATTTTTAAAGATACTCAGAAAATAAAATTAATAGGGTATTTCAAATACACATTAGTAACAATTTTTTTTAAAATTAGGGGCATGGTCAATGTGAACATTTACCCCCATTTTAGGGGGGTTGTCTTTGAGCGTTACCGACATGATGAGAATGCTACCGATCTGACAAATATTACAGATTTCACACTTAGTGTACAAAAGTAAACACATTCACTACCTTTTATGTTTAAAAAGAAAATAATTATTACTTAGAATATAATAATATTTACACAGCCTGAACGCTTTTTTGTTTCATAAATAAAATTAGAGACTAATTAAAAGTTAGTTAAAGTTTAAATTAGTGCGACAAAGTTTTTTTCAAACAGATAAATAGGTTAATAGTTAAAAAATCAAAATAAAATAAAATTCTTAACACAATCTTAAAAAACGAAATTAATTCAAGACAGTCAGAGTTTGGCGGGGAGGGAGATTTGCACTAAACTGTTCGTAAGTTTTCCATTTTAAAACAAAATTATATTTTTGGGTGCAGTAGTTACGAACGAAGGTCTGAATATTGATGTAAAAGAAAAGAGGGTGAAAAATGGCAATAATTTTGTTTGAAAACTCAAATTTTGCGAAAAAATTAATGTTTTTGAAGCATTTAAAAAAACAATAAATAAACTGCTTCCAAAAATGGAAAATTTGGCAGGAAAAACGATGCACTTGAAATTATCTTTGTTCTTTAAAACTCAACTCATAACACGAAGAAAGAATTGCGAAAAAACATCGGTAATGCACGCATCAATTTCGTAACAAATATCTTCTAATTCGGCGCTGCCGACATGACCGCTGCGCTGCCGACATGACAAATTTCCCGCAATATGATAGCTGAACATCCCTAATTAAAGATTCGAAAATAAAAACACCTTATTATGTCCATGACGATAGGTTTCTTTTCCATTATGCAAAAATAGATTGAAAAATTAATTTATTTTGTGTCTTAATTTCCGCTGCCGACATGACACTTCATTTGGTAGAAACAGTAAAGTCAAGATTGAAAAAATCTTACCTGTAATTCAATGCAGCCGAAGTGAAAATTTTCTATCGGAACTGAAACATCACATATTAGAGCTTCACCCAGCGTAATTTTTTGGCGCCAAAAAATGTTTTGTCTAGATTTTATCATTCAGAAGTTGGCTCACTCGTCATGTTATGAAAACTTGTGACAAGCAGAAATTGCTTTTTTTTATCGATCTAAATTCATTTTATCTTAAACACAAGAGTTAATCGTCATAGATGAACATAAAACACGTTATTTCCTTTTGTATTTGTTTCTGCTGCGATGTTTTATAATCCACAGGATTTTTTTGAACTTTGCGATTCGAATGTGTGACGCGCTGCCGACATGACATTGAGGCAATAAAAAGAGTTTGATTGTCACAAATTAAAGTAAAACCTGAAAATTTTGTCATGGATTGCATGTGCGACGCAGTTTACTGTATGAGAAAAGAAAAATCTTTGGGTTTTATTTGGAAGTGCTTGAGAAATTCATTTGTGACTTAAATTAGCACTTTTCCTGATATTCACCCTTAAATGTTCTAGAGCAGTAGTTCTCAACCTTTTTACGGTTAACGCCCCCTTTACGAATGAAATTAATTCCAACGCCCCCTTTATGTTAAAGGTGAGAGGGTATGCGAAAAGAGGTTTAAAGTTTAAAATAATTTCCTTCCGGAATTTTACAAAACGGTAAAACAATATCTATATTTTCCTCATTAGTCATTATTCGAATTAATATGACGAATGTAGAACTAAAAAACAAATCGTACAAAAATATTTTATTTTTAAAAGAATAATTACAAAATAAAATAGAAATAAACAAGCAAAGAATTTTTTTTCCAAAAATGAAGGAAACAATCAAATACAATAAAAATAAACAAGCAAAGCATTCTTTTTGTCATTCAAAATATGAAAGGAACATTCAGAAATATATGTTAGTGAGATATTTGTTCTTGGTGGTTTTAAAGCCAGTTTCCTTACGGTTGGTTTAATATTTTTTGTAAAGTGAAGACGCAAGTCTCCTCTTGGGACGATTTGAAGTCGATTTCTCTAACTTCGTCGGTCACAACACTGAATCCTCATTCGACGAAGTAAGAAGAGGGAAAACGATGAAAAAAATTTTGGCAATAGCTCACAGTCCAGGATAAAGGCTACTAATGTCTCCTTGCAGCCAAAATCCTGTAAGAGTGTTAACATTCTGGAAACCAGCTTTTCAAGTTTCAGTGGTTAAAAGTTCCACCAATTACTACTGATATTGAACATCTGCTGTCTCAATATTTTCAAAAATGTTCATGACCCATTGAGGAACGTTCAGAGACAAAAATAACCTCGAAATACTCAGGTAAGATTTTATGCAAAGACTGAAGATGTTGGCAAAAACGTGAGCATCACCGAAGGAGATTTCACTAACCATGAAAGTAAATAAATAAAGTGAGCAAAAGCTAAGGTTAAAATACTGAGTTCAAACAAAGCAGTCAAACTAATCGGGCACACTAAGCATTGCAAATACGATTGCCAGGTAAAAATTTAGGAAAATAACCAAACCGAGGAAAATAGCCAAATTGCACAGATGCCACTGCCCATCGAGATATTTTGGATATCTTTAGGGCAGACTTACCTTTTTTATAAGTGCTAAGGTAACCTATGAGAAAATGTGAAAGAAAATTAAGAAAGTAATAAAAAAAAACTAAATCGATGAAGTTTATTGTCCTGCCCAAAATGCTATTTGTGGGAGAAACTAGAATGCAATTGTGAATCTTTTTCGCAGTATTTTGAGTCCCCCCCCCCCATTAAATTTTGGCAATAGACACTGAAATCTGGTATCCTAAGCGGGGAATTGTTCAGTCTGAAAACTAGTTTCGTTTAGTAACAATCAAACTTGAGAACTGAATTTGACCATTTTCACCTGCAGATGCAAGACGGTATTTTTACGTGTATGATAACTACTGAAAAAAAAATGCGTTATTAAAATTTTTTTACAGCTATTAGAGTTTCCATTGTTGTGGTAAAAAGAATCAATCAACAGTTCGGCTGAAAAATAACCAAACTATGGTGTGGCTAATGCTTTTGAATTTTATCAAGCTATGTGTGATCAAAATTAGCCCAATTGGCTAATATTAGATAAAACCATGCAACCCTGATTGCAACTGTGATTTATCGTAACAGTTCCTCATTAGGTAAAGCTGGATCGCGGAGAGAAGGCGGGTTATCTTGAAGTGGAAGTGAACCACTTTATTTTGTAATAGGTAGCATCAGAGAGATCCCGCAGAAAGTACACATTTTAATGTAAGTAAAAAATAACTTTTGACGCTGATTCTCCTCATTTCAAAATGAAACTGCCGTTTCCACTTCAAGGTCGTTCGCCATATCTCCGTAGTCAAGCTATAACATTCTCTCTCAAGATTATCGGACGCAAAAGATCACTAAACCGGTCACATCCGAAAAGCGTAAGGAAATAAGTTTAAAGATTCCAGAGAGCATAAGTTTGTTTTATCGTCGGCACAAATAATTCAAGTTGGATTCCTGATTTAATGCAGAATTCAATTTTGATTTTCAAAATTAAATATATTTATTGTCCTCTGATCCCAAAATTTCCCCACCGCCCCCCTATCGCCCAAAATATACCCACCGCCCCCCTACTGCCCAAAACATGTTCACCGCCCACAGGGGGCGGTACCACCCCCATTGAGAACCACTGTTCTAGAGGCTTTGAAAAAAAATATTGAATACCTTTTTGGAACTCCTTTAAAAGTGCTTCAATTCTATTTCTAAACAAATTAATAAAACATGAATTAATTGAATGGCCAAAATATTACTCTCTCATTAATTATTTTTTAAATCTCTACACTATTTTTTTAAAAGGTTTTGTGCGTTATATACTATAGGTTATTTTATATTATTAAGTTCTGTGTCTGGTTGGTGAGTTGGAGAACTGATCAAAAACTATTATGTTACTACACTGAAAACCAATGTAAGCAAGTGATGATGTATTAATCTTTTCTCCTCCCTCGTTCTTTCTCTATGTCGATTAATGTCAATCGTTTGTTAAACGATATTTTTTTTTTATTTTGATCGATCTTAGCTTGCAAATGAATGCAGAAAATTTGTAAGGTTTGTCTATTTTTCCAACATATTTTTGTAGTCCCTATTACCCCCATCTAATGTCTCAAAATGCAGAATTTTGAAACTTTTTCCAAAAAAATTTTTCCGGGGAAGAATCCCCGGACCCAATAAAAATACGAATATTCTACTCCACTTAAGAGAGTTCATTGCATTTCTCTCTCGATACTCCTACCCCAATCAAGGTCAGTCCAAAAAATTAAAGAAAAGTAAAATAAAATAAAAATAACGCAAGAAAAAAGCATAGGTAGGGATCAGCAAGAAATTAGACTCATGAAACACAAAAATGTATGTGTGTTGGGCAATGTGCAAACTGGGCCCCTCCCGAATTTTTCTTTCTGGATACGGCCTTGCACCTCAGGAAATATGTTCTTTACTGGGCAGACGAAAGGCCATGTCAGTCTAGTCGGAAACTAGGAGCCGGCTCTGATTCGGAGTGACATAATTTTTATTAGATTAATGGGAGGGGGGGGGATCAAATGGACAAGGGGCCCGCCATAGCTCTCAGCGACCGCTTTTTATGACTGCAAGCAAAATTCAAAACCTCACGTTTTCGCAGCTATGGCTGAGAAAGTTTTCGTTCAAACAAGAAGTCATCTTTTACCGGATTAAACTATCTCAACCAGGAATAAGCAAAAATTAAAAATTCTTAACTTTAATTATTGTTAATCATGGCTGAACAAAGCGAGGTCCTGTACGTTCCAAATGAAAAAACTTTGGCGCAAAGCCAGGCCGACGGATCAGTCATTTTGGAGATGTGGTCTGCAACAATGAAAAATCCGATCCAAAATTCCTGTTCGCGTATAAAATGGCTTTACTTGGAGCTAAGGCCCCTCTATAGTCTATGTAGCGACTCTACTTTACTTGGGGCATTTCGTCCACTTGTGACTTTTTTTTTTCAGAAGCCATCAGCTTCAACATACATGAGGACTGCGTACTATGCGCTTTGTCTCCTGACAAACGCAGAACAGATTCACGTCACAGAGAGGATGAAACAACATCGATGGGCAAGGCGGGATTCGAACCCGCGACCACTTGCTAACGAGGAGAGTACTCTACCTCTAGGCCCACGTGGCCCCCCACTTGTGACTTCCTTTCGTATATTTTCTTCTCAAAAATTGTCATGGAGAATTTTCATGTTTTGAAGAAAACCCTTGTTTTTTCTCTTGTGTAATGTTGGTATGTTTAAAATCTAAGAGTTCCACTATTTCAAGCCACGGAGTCACCGTTGCAAAGAATTGACATTAACATGTGCAAAGAAGCAAGTAAATACTTCGAAATTCCTGCAGCATTTTACATGCATGCTCATCCTTCTGATCAATCTCCATATATTATTTCTCTAAGCCGAATCCTATACCCAGTCGAAACTCGCTCATTTCTTTATCGAATTGCATGAAAATTTATGATTTTGAAGCTTATCCCGCGGGCTATTGACGAAAATTAGACCCATCCTCTAAAAAGTGTCGGTTCGTTTTTTATTCGAACTTCAATTTTTGGGCACAAAATTGACTCTATCTAGCGAAATAATTGTCGTATCGTCTCCATTTTGATTTCATTCGAAAGATTAAAAACAATGCGTTCTTTAGAACGTTTCTCCGCTAGCGCCGCGTAACGAGAATCTCGAAAATCCACGTTTAAGCGACTTATAAGCGATTGAAGTTTGAAAAAGTTAAATTTTTTGCTCAACCGTTAAAATCGTTACCATTGTTGTTCAAATCAATTTTAAATGCGACATTTCAAGCCAAGGCTTATCTCGGTAAACCTTTGTTGTACCTTTTATTGTTTCAAAATACTATGGTAGTTTTGCGATAACGTTAGTATTTAGTTTAGTAGTAGCCTTGGGTATTTTATTTAATTTAAGTTTAGAGGTTTTTTTTTTTTTTGCGGAATTCCGCACGGGTCACCTAGTCTATATACATAAAAGACTACTTTTGAAAACGTATGTCCGGGGTAATCTTCCAAACTACTGAACCGATTTCAACCATTTTTTCACCGTAGATAGCTACAGCAACAGGGAGCAGGATAAGCTATAATTTATTTCTAAGAAGCTTAGTTTAAAAAAGTTATTATGGAAAACAGTTAATTTTATGTCATTTCTCCATTAAATGATTAAATTTTTCAACCCCTTGTTGCAAAAATTTGGTGCCATGCAGCAACAATATTGATTGTAATCGTATTGAAAATTTTGAACCAAGGTTTCTCTGGAGTAAGTATGGAATTTATTGCCTTCTAAGGATTTTTATATTTATCTGAGCCAACAATCGCTAACGGGTGAAATAAAAAAAAATTAATTTTGGCAATAGTTAGAGAATAGAAAGTGTTTATAGTCAAAAAAATTTCTAAATTAGGTACATAAGATGTTTTCACCTCACCAATGTTAAATGAATTTCACTAAACCACCCTATACCTACAGAAACCCGGGCAGTGCCGGGTACCCGGCTATTTAATCATATAGGCTCAACGAAGACAGATAGTGCACTGAAAATGACAAGCTTTTTACAGAAAAAACTTGGAATATCAAACTAAGGCCGGAATTCAAGTGAAACACGGACGATCGCAACTCACCAATGCAATCGCAAATTCCCAAATTTGGATTCAAGTGAAACGTTGCAATCGCTACGAGATTAGAATATTCTCTAACAGTGCTTTGCTACTCCAATGCTGTCTGTAACTCTAATCACCATTATTTATAACTTTTCGGTTTTAACTGTTGTTGTAACGGAATTAGGTGCTCGTCTTTCAAAAGTTTTGTTATTTAGTACTCGTTTTTTGTGTTTTTCTTGTATAATTCTTTATCAACTTGTGTTGTTTGCCTTATTTATTTTCGAAAATTTATTTTTGTAGCATTCTTAAATGCCTCTTTTGAAGGAACGAATGATATCTTAAAACAATGACAAAAGTGGTTGCCTAGGCAACGAAATGCTTGTTATTTAAACAAAATGGAAACCTTAAAACCATCCACATACGACGATGATGATTTATATTCTGGATACAATGAATTCCATCCTTCTCTTGACACAGCCGTTAGTATTATTTCATTAATATATTTTTTAATGTCTTAAAATTGAACTGATGAATGCATTTCGCGATTTATGAAAAATGCGAAAAATTAATCTTCGATGAAACCTCCCTATAAACCATCAAATGTCCCTAAAAACCATTGGGCCCGGTGATTAAGCAGTGGCGTAGATACAGAGGGGGGTGGGGTATCGTGGGACAAAACTCACCCTCTAAATGTTGGTCAAAAAAAAAATAAATAATAATAATAATAATAACTGACGAGAGAGTACCCTAAAACTTTTTTTCTGAAAAGGATAATTGCCTGCCGTCGTGTTTTGCACTCCGATTACAGTACACAGGTGCCAATGGGGGTCAATTACTCCTCCCCTTTGATTTTTGAAATCATGTATTTATATGTAAGCGAGCATAGTTTTTGCTTTTTTCTGATGCGTTGGATTTGTACCCTTTAACATATGGAACAGGTTGGAATGACAAGCTTGGGAGGGCACCACTAGGAATAGAATTTTGAGCTACAAATTCGAGAAATTCCCAGGGGGAGAACCCTCAACCCCCTTCTGTTTCTGCGATACAATTTTAAAGACTACAGTACAGTGCTACTAGAAATATCCTCCTTCTAAATCAAAAACTGGACCAACCCACCCCCGTTTTCTTAATACATACATATATCTATAGTACAGCTTCAAAAATCATTTGCGGAATATGCATTCATAGCTTCTCTAAATATTATTTTTTCTTCTATTGTTGCATTTAAAAATGTGTCCAGCATTTAGAAATTCCGGAAGTCCGGGGTTCTCAAGTTCCAACGTTAGAAAAACATAAGATGCAGCTGAAGTTTTTCCCCCTGCCTTTTTACCTCAAGAGGACTCTGGATATGTAACCCCCTCGAAAACTATTTTCTGGCTAAGCCGCTGTGATTAAGTGATTGTTTGCTGTCATATGAAGGTTTAAAACTTAAGATTATTAACAATAAATAGAAAATAGCTGTAATTTGTTTGTGATAGTTCAAATAACGACACAACAATCCTGAAAAACCTACATCATTTTGGCAACATTGTAAAATTTCTCATTGTTATACAACTTCAGAGGTGGACAACTTTTCTGTAGTTTAGAGCCATTTTTGCTGAATGTGATAAATTATTTTTTTTCAAGCAGCTTAACATGTGATCACATGTTACCAATATCAGAAAAATTATACACTAATTGCATATTTGCTGTGAAACCAATATATTTGTTAGTAACAGAACGGATGATTCAACATCTGAATAATATGAACAAATGCTGTCAACTCTGTCATTCCAACAAATTTAGTATTTGGACTCCAATTTAGTACTTGTTAGCACTCGTCAGCCTGGAAGAGGAACATGTTCTAATTTCACATTAGCTACCAGTTTTTTGCCGCTCTTTGCAGAGCATTTTTTAAGGATTTTTCACTGTGCGACACAGGGCGATTGTCTGTCATTAAATATACCTGGGGGGCAGGGGGAGGAAAAACTCAAAATAGATATAAAATTTTACAAAAAAAAAAAACATTTATTTTTAATATTTTAAATAATATTTCAAAAAAAAATGGAAAATTTTATCCAATATTTGTAAAATTATATTCAATTAGTGCACCGTCTGGAGCGGGGCCCTGAGCTTTAGGGGCAGTGTTTTGGCTCTGTCTCCCCCACCTTAGAACATCCGACACTGATAGCTGGGCAGTTAAACTGTCACCGCTTTGGGCCATAATCAACTTTGCGGCTTTCATTCCTAAAGATCATATTGCACACTAAAAGAATCCAAAGCTTGTTTTTAATGGGAAGGAGTCACCTCACCTCTTTCTGTTTATCAACATCAATGGGCAGAAAAAAGGAACAGGTTTTGTTGGAGGCTGTAGGAGAAACGGTGGAGGCTTTTAGGAAAGGGGGAAAAAAGAGAAAGAAAGAATTCCGTTTACGAAAACTAGGAGTGACCAAATGTTGGATTTTACAATGTCGCCCAGTGACTCTGTTTTGCATTTTCTAGGCGACAAATTTTCTTCACTAGGCGACATTAGTGTCGCCTAGTCCTTATGTTAAAAAATGCTCTGGCTCTTTGTTTCTATAAGTTGACTTCTGCCTTCAGCTCAGTTACTTCTTATTCCATGCTGATAAGTGCTAACAAGCTCGAAATTGCAGTCCTGGGATAGAATAACCAAGTTGGAGGTGTACTGCATGTTTCTGCCTTAGCCCGGCTTAAGGGCGTTAATTTGCTGCTTTAATTATGAAAAAACTTTTTTTTTTTCAATTTAAAGTAACCTTTTTGCATATACTAAAAATACAATATATGCAGCATGAATAATAAGTTTTAAATTTCTGTCATAATTCATTTAAATAATGATTTGTAACTTGTTTTTGATATTGTGATCTAGGCTATTCAAGAAGATGAAGCATTTCAGCAAGCTGTCAGAACAAGTTATGGCAGAAGACCCTTGGTTCGTTACTCAATTTTTTGTTCTTTACGAACAACTTATTTGTCTTAATTAAAGCTCAGTTTCAATTTTTGATTTTTCTATATAAATTTTCAACTGGTTTATTTATGTTAAAAAAATTTTTAAGAAATAATGTAATGTAGAATCTTTTTTTTAGTACTCATGAACTTTTCTATTTAGCCTACAGCTAAAGTACCAGGAACTTCCAGGTTAACTGCATCTCGAGGTGGAACTGGGGTAAGTTATTAAAACTCTCTTACACTGTCCAGATTTAAATTTTATTTATTCATTGAATTAAGATAAAATTTAAAAATGAAAAGCAATTTATTTATTTTTAACTATAAATTATTACATGACCGAGTGCAATCAAGAGAGAAATATGGCTAATACTAGAAAATTGATATTTACGTGTGAGAAAGTACGCTCGCTATACTACTTTTATTTCTCCTTTCTAATGGGGCTGCGTAGAGGCACTATCTTTTGCAGACACAGTCCGATCCCCTATGTAGTGTCCATTCTTTCGTATATCACCACTATTTGTGGATACATCTACCATGCAAGAATTTTGATACCCAGTTTCTCCAACAGATGGAATCTGGGCTCAATTAAATGCAAAACTGCTCTAGGAATTTAATTTATCCTAGAGCACTCCAGGCCAAACAATTACTCAAGCAATTTTTTGCATGCAGCATAATCATACGACATGGACACTGGATTATCTGCATCTTGAAGATCCACCGACTGGGAGCCAGGATTGAACCTGCTCCTTAGGGTGTAATAGAGCAACATGCTATACAACTTCTATGATCGTTATTTCAAAGCTTTTCTGAGATACAAACCAAGCTCTTACTTTTCTTTTCATTTTATTATATTTTTCACATTTGTTATCATTTTGTTTGAATCGTCTTTACATTTTGCTTGAATTTCATCTGAACAATGATACTTTCTTTAGTGGGGTCGTTCCTTGGCTCCCTCTTCCTCCGGAATGTCGTCTGTTTCTCAAGACAACCTTACTCGCCCAATGACAGCTGTTCGTGGAGCTGGATTCACATCCTCTGGTCATAGAGGTATGAGGATAAAAGATTAATTTCTTCACTATCTATTTTAATCTCATTATGATTGTATTGGTTTTGGCAATCAACCAGAAAGCAATGGTAAATGAAGAAGCTTTATAAGTTTATATTACTCATAAATGCCTTGTGTGCTGGGCTATCTTTGTATCTGTCTATGCCGTGCTTTTTTCTCCTGAACGTCAATGAACTGAAAGTTGAACCAGGTACTGATAGATTGGTAATTTTTCAGGCTTCATTAGTTTTAATTCACATAAGGTTTGATGAAGAAATTTAGAAAAATCTTCAAATTTTTGTTCAAATTTAAAGTGATTTGTCCTAACTGATTAAACATGAAATCCATTGTTAGAAAACGTTGTTGATATGAAACAGTAACAATAATAATAATGAGAATTTTGAATGAAAGCTTAACTTAATCAAATATGATACTTAATAGCGTGCTACGTACATAGTATTTTTATCGCGAGCAATTTGTAATTTTTTGAAATGGAAATTAGTTTAAAACTATATTAATTACATCATGCTATGATATGAGTTTTACTATATGATAAATTAAAAGTAAAAAATTAGACGGGGAAATGCAAAAATAAAAGAACCTTTGGAAAAGAACTAGTAAGACGTTTTATTCACGGAAAAGAAGTTTTTAAAAGTAACTATTAATGATTAGCAGATGAACAATTTCCATGTGAGAGGAACCTTACTAGTCTAGGCATATATGGTACACTGCCAGGTTAGGTTTGTTATACTATTCGTACTTTGCCGAGTGCCGACTATAGATGGCTATTTGCTCAAAATCTTTATTGATCTTCCAGTAAGTGCATAATTCTTCCTGGATATGTCAATGGTTCTTTTTTTTAAACATAATTGGTGCTCAGTAACTTAGCACTCCACAGAGTTCTTTGTACTTTGCTATTCACCTCAAGTGCTACTAAGTGGAGTACTAAATGGAATATTTTCCAATTTTCTTTGAACTGTCTTTTCTGCTCATTGATGAAATTATGTTCCTAACTATATTTTGCATATAGTCAACTTTGTTGCATTTACTCATTTAAGTGAAAAAAACTTCATTACATTTATTAATCCTGTACAAAGTAGTTCATACTGTTTTTGTACTTTAAAGCTCCATCTGGAATGTTTGATCCTCTGAATCAAGCCAAATCAACAGTATCCCCATTGCTGATGAAAGATGAAAATAGGTAATGTTTTTTATTGCTTCTTTCTTGGTGTAGGTTGGGTCGGGGTAATTTGGGTATAAAAATGACCCACTTTGAGCTTTCCAGTCCTGTAAAAAAAATTATATATATATTTTTTTTCTTTTTCTTGTTTCATTTTAGCATTGTGACTTTCTAGAATAGTTTTTCACAAATTTCAAGTTAATAGATGCTTAATGGCTAATTAAGTTTCACTATACCTAAATTACCCCGTGGACAGGGGAATTTGGGTATAGTAATGGTTAGAGAGCAAAGCCTGTTTGTTAACAACTATCCTACTTAATTTTTTCAAACTTATGTTGAATGTAGGTATAATATGAATAATGAGATAGTATAAATACTAATTTTTATGAGTATTAAGACAAATTCTAGGTTACAAATAAAAAATTCCAGGTTTCAAATAAAACAAATTCTAGGTTATGTACAAAAAATTGCACAAAATGACTAATCAATTACGGAATGGGCAGTAGTTTTTTGTGAGAGAATTTTCAAGCAAATTTTAAAAATCTTCCATTATAGTCTGGAACAGGAAATATATCTGAAATATGTCTCAACTTAACCCATTCAACATCATCCTCGTCCGGGAAAATGTAACGTTGACCGTCACCTTCACATTGCCTTAAAAATTTAGTGCTATAACATTCTGGACTTTTAGGGTCTTAGGCAATTATTTACCCCAGAATTCTTTTTGAGTTTTCCCACATTCACTCTGATAGTTTACTGAAACCCATGATCCTACATGGCTTGTAGAAGGCTGGGAAAGGTTATCTTCACTTTTTACTTTTGTTTTCTCGAACTGACTCATCTTGATACTTTTTGTAGATTTTTTCTTTATTTTAACAGGTTTCTCTGAAAGCTCTTTGAATCTTATAGCTTTAGGCACAATAGTGGGCTTCTTTTTCGCTTTTGTAGTCCGTTAAAATAATCATCTGTCCTTCTGATTGATAAATGAACGGTATACCCAAATTACCCCGTGTTTTTAAATCATTAATTACATGAAAACTAATACTGATAAATTTTTTAATTTAACGACAAATTAGAGTAGACATCAGGGTTGCCAGATTTAAGAACTGTAAATACAGGACAGGCTCAGGGTGGGGGGAGGGGGGTAGAGAGACGAAGTCGAAAGGTTGAATTTTTAGAACCTTGACTTTAATATTAAACATTTCTCACAAATATAAATGAAGAAAAAAAATCCCAATGATCATATGAATAAAAACTTCATTTTTTACCATTGCATAGTTATTTTTAGTTATGAATATTAGTGGAAAGAGGTTTAACACTAATTATTGCGAAAATTCGTATTTCCCTCTTATAAACTCACTTTTTCCTGATGCAGGCCCGTCATTTCAAATTTTACCGGTGGGGGCCGGGGGGGGGGGGCTAAAGGTAAATTATACCAAATTTCAATGTAAATTATTCAAAAAAAATTAGCAAAAACCACGCCCAATTATATGTAAATACATTAAGCTCCCAAAATCTGGGGGGGAGGGGGGCATTGACCACCCATTCTAATGTTCCAAATGAGGGGCCTGTCTTGGCGTGAAAGATATAATAGTCGCTTCTACTGATAACTAATGTTTAGTGTGTACTTTTTGCAAAAGCTAGACATACCAATGGTGAAATTTGAATGCAAAATAATTTTAATTAGTCATTTACAAAAATGTTGATCACAATTGAGTAGACATAGAATTAAACCTTACTACTTGAATTCAATATAAGTTAACCTAAAATAAATAAAAAAATCAATATTCAATATCTTTTGGGGCAAAACTGTACAGTTTTGTCAATATTATAACATGATAAATATTCTTATATAATGTCGGCAAATTCTTTTTTTTTTTAAATCATATTTGCTGCTTGATTTTACTGCTGTAATAATTCTTTCTAAGTTTTGATGGTCTTTAGGTTGCCATAAAGCACACTGTAAATTTATATTTCTGTCGTTCATTGTAAAAATTATGTAAATTCATGTTTTTAAGACACGTATTTGTTTGCTAAATGGAATAACATTTAGTTACATCTTTTAGTATAAAAGCGAAGTGAAACAAAGTTCAAAAGATTGGAATTGATTGAGTCAAAAAATCTAGTGACTAATAGTAGCTGAACACATATATTTCTTTCATGATTGAAAAATTGAGAAGGGCCTTTTCATAATAAGGCATAGTAAAATCATTTAGAAGGAAATACACCACTTTTACAACGAACGTTTGTTGAATTGATTTTCACAATAATTTCTACTCTAAATGAATAGAACACTAACATTACTTCAGAATTGGAAAATATTGTAATTCAACTAATTTTCTTATCACTGTATTTCACATCTTTTTGTTTTACTTCATTTTTTTTCTGAAAATGTTTCGTTTTGTAAAATGCTGCTTCTGGCGAGAATACGGGACTTTAGCCGTTCTGTATCAAGGTTCCCTGGGATGTGGGACAATATTTCAAAAAACGGGACTGTCCCTTGAAATCTGGGACGTCTGGCAACCCTGATAGACATAGCGCACATCCAGAATGAAAGTGGCACATCTCAAAAATTGCATTTTTTGGAAATATCTTTAAAAAACATACCTTAGTACACCTTACATGAGAAACTGATCCATTTTTTTTCTAGAGTTAACAGTCGCAGCTAAAAAGCAACTTATGCCCTTATCATTCTGTCGATTCTGCCGATTGTGAAGCGAGAATTGAGTTTGAAGGGGGCACATCTTTGAAAATCAGAGTTCGCCGAGCATCATTGGTGCAAATTATAGTTAGTACTTTTTTTAAACCAATTAAGAACACCATAATTTTAATTTGTTTTAAAATGACACTCGTTTTAATTGTTTGTTATTAAATATAAATTGTTTGTGCACAAGTAATTTATGAAGGGTTCCTGTTTTTAGAACAAGAAGAATAGTATTATGTAACCTAGCGTCAAATCATTAGAAATTAAAATTTGATTTAATATTGTTCTGAAATGAAACAGCGATATGTAGGATAAGTCACTACAGGAACTTCAAGAAAAAATTAAAAGGTGTATATGCCGATGCCCATAAGAATCGCTATTTTGAGTTGTGCCCCTTTCATTCTCCACGAAAATGGAGAATGAAAGGGGCACTTCTCATTAGTTACTGACTTACTTAAAATTGCCCGGGAAACGCACAACATAGTCACCTAGCAGAACCTTTAATCAACCCAGCAATGAAAGTTTGGCTAGTTGTAACAATTTATTAGAGCCAGGGCAAGGATTTAAAAAAGTTTAAATTTTCGAATCGATTTTTCTCATAACAGCTATTTTGAGATGTGCCCCTTTCATTCTGGATGTGCGATATGTAATGTATACATAACTGAATTTGAAAAACATAGAGTCACATGTTCATTCGCAACACTATTTGGAAGTAGTTGGTTCGCATTACACTGCCATCTTCAAAAAGTTTAATTTTTTATCAATTTCAATAAAAGTGTTGGAAACATTTTTTCAGCATATTCTCATAGGTATGGAGGATGTTTATAACTGAATTTTTGTAGGTATCTCAAATGATTATTTTTTATTTTATTCAATAAAATGTAATTTATACCCAAATTCCCCCGATTACCCAAATTACCCCGACCCACCCTATCATTTAATTTAGTTTTAGATTAATAACATGTTTAGCTAAAACAAAATGTATAATATTCTGTAGTTATGTAGTAAAAAATTTTGATGTAAAAAATATATATGTTCATACTATTATACTCTATTCCATTGCCTTGGCTACTGTACACGAGAGATACCCTGATCGGGAATGGTTGCAGGTTTATACTGACGGTTCAGCCACTCCTTCTGCTGGTAGAGCTGGTGCCGGCGTTTACTCCAAATTTTTTAGTCTTCAAGAACCTCTTGACACTTGGGCGGATTATTTTGATGGGGAGATGTAATATTCATGGCCGTCAGAGCTATTGGTGAACCAGCTGTACAAAATATTGTTATCTTTGTTGATTCTCAGGTTGCGATTCATGTCATCTCTGAGTATAATTTATACCCCTCTCAACTTGAGCTTGAGTGCAAACAGTGCATTGACTCTCTTTTGCGTTCCGGAAGAAAGGTCGTCTTTCAGTGGATCCCTGCCCATTCTGGCATCTTGGGGAATGAAAGGGCAGACACCTTGGCCAAAGAGGCTGCAGCTGTGCCTCCATCTCCACAACCGGTTCCTCTTAGAAACGCAAGGCGAATTATTGCCGGCAAGATCAGGCATGGTTCAGTTTTTGCTCTCAGGAACATGGCTGAAGGAAAATCCTGGTCTAGCCTTCTGGATAAGGAGCAGCGCTCTCATCTCTTCCTCCTTCCCTGGGCCGAAGGAGTTGCCTGTTTTAGGACTCTCACTGGTCATGACTATTTGTAGGCCCATTTACACAAAATCAACCTGACCAGTTCACCCGACTGCGTACTTTGCAACACCTCTCCAATGACGGGGAATCATCTTTTTAGCTGTCCCTCTCTTTTTGACATTCATTCCAGTGGCTACTTTCAAGCCCTCACACCTTCTAAGGCCACTTCATTTTTATACTGGACTGCAAGACCTCTTACGTTTGAAAGAACAATGGCAGGCTTAATTAAAAAAAAAAACAAACTATTATACTCTGTTACTTTAAAATTAGTTTATCAATATTAAAAATTTGTGTCGTCTCCACTTAAACTGTACGAAAGAAAACAGCTCCACTCTTTTTTTATGACTGCTGTTGAGGCATTTCATTTATTTTATATTGATGAAATTAGGTTTCCACTTTTATTTATATCCTCATATCTCAGTTATTTTTAAACTTTTTTTAAAAAATCGAATCATACATTAATAAAGCACAAATCTGAGAAAAAGTTGTGCTTTATTAACGTTGATTTTTCACTTGAATGATAATTTACGCACAAAGCAATTTAATCGTCTGCATTTAACCATTGTTGCAAGCGCTAAGTTTGAAAAAAGTCCATAGGGGCAATTCCAGGCAACATGGGAACTCGGTGTTAAAAAAAAATGTTGAAAAATTGTCTTAATCTTTTTTTGTACGTTCTCTATATTGATTGAAGTTTACAAATTAGAATAAGGTAACTTCAGTCGAATCATTTTCTTTTTGTAAGAGAACTTGTTATATGAGCTCACAATCTTGTGAAAGTCTCTCTCTGCTAGACACAATTTTAAACGAGCATATTTTATTGGTTTAGAATGTTTCCACAATTTAATTGCATTTTTCCCTGGCAGATTTATTCGATAAGAAAACAATTATTAATAGTACATTTTGAAATTTATTCTTAAAATAATTTTTTTAAGTAGTTTTTAAACCATTAAATTTTGTGTAACGTGAGTCACGAAAACTTAATTTTTTTAATATTTCCAAATTTTATAGCTTATAAATGAAATTTTTTTTAAAGACTTTTTCTGTACTTACTTTTGTCATGGTTTTCACATTTTGCTTCCGGTTGCAGAGTTAAATCCAGTCGCGAGAACTTTAACGCACTTCCGCTCACTTCAGCTTTTTGTCTCCAGAAACAATGAAATAATAGTAATAATAAAACTGACGTTTGGTTTTAAATTTAACACATTAATCACAAGGCTAACCAAAACAAAGATATATTTGCGGATTGTGGGCATTTAATCTTCACGTGAGCTATCCGACTGAAATTGTTGGAGATAAACCTTGCAATATTAAAGCAAAAGAATGTATTAAACGAATGAGATTAGCAAACAATCAACATTATTCGTCAAGTTAAAAAATTTGCTTAAGTGACTTTTTAAAAAAGGCTAAGGGCTGTAGAAAATGCATAGGTAGTTCTTCAAATTGAACATTACGCTTGATGGCGTTTGACTCAAAGTAAGTTGATAAATTAAGAAAATTGGAAACGAAATATTCTCATGAATAAAAAATAAAGTGTTCGTGAATAGCATTTTTAACGGCATTTGTAATTTTCTCGGTGAATTATGCTTAACGGCGTTTGTCTTCACGCAATTCTAAA
The DNA here is from genome assembly GCA_038373865.1 of Uloborus plumipes. NCBI lineage: Eukaryota > Metazoa > Arthropoda > Arachnida > Araneae > Uloboridae > Uloborus > Uloborus plumipes. The sequence goes on from JAXGGA010015968.1 coordinate 23,093, forward strand.
TAATTTTTAAAACGAAAAAACTTTGAAATAAAATATTAAAAAACTTTTAAATTTAAAGACTATTTCTGTCCGCTCATTCGCACTAAAAAGTATGAAATAAACTAAGTATTCGATATAGTGATTATAGTGCTCAGAAATTCCAGCTCATCTTGATATATTTATATTTACGTTAATGCTAAAGCAGCCAATAAAGTTTAAATGAAAAATTTGATTTAAGAAATAGGCGGTATAGTAAAAGCTATTCGTAATAAACAGTATACCGCCTATTTCTTAAATCAAATTTTTCATTTAAACTTTATTGGCTGCTTTAGCATTAACGTAAATATAAATATATCAAGATGAGCTGGAATTTCTGAGCACTATAATCACTATATCGAATACTTAGTTTATTTCATACTTTTTAGTGCGAATGAGCGGACAGAAATAGTCTTTAAATTTAAAAAGTTTTTTAATATTTTATTTCCTGTTTCTCCTACTCATGTATATTACAAAAAAGAAATTATCGGCCAATTTAGAGTTTTTTGCTTTTTTATTCAAAAAATAAGGATGTTTATTTTGTAACGTGAGTCACGCGAAAAGTGAGTTACAGCCAATACAAGCTAATATTCACTTCTTAAAAGTATTTAATGTGCCCTAATGGTATTTTAGGGTCTAAAGGGAGGGTTAACACTTGTACACACCTATATATAATTAAAAATACTGATAAAATTAAATATAAATAGCGTAATTTTAATTCTTTTAGTGTTTTATAATCTTTCAATTAGTGCACTGGGTCCCTGTTTTGGCCCTCAGCTTTCCAATGTGTAGTATGTGTTTATGCATGCACATATTTTTCTTCCGTACCTAAGAAAGGTTTTTCATTCCAGTAAAAGAATTTTTTAAAATATTTAACGAGTAACCGCAGTATGACAGCAAAGGTGCCGAGAAAAATTAAAGCAAGAAGGGAAGTCTATTGCATGTAAACAGAAACATTGTCTCTGGATGAAAGAATGTCTAACGAGAAAAGTCGAAAAGCTAAGGATATTGCCTCTAGCAATTCAATATAAGCTGAAAAATAATCATATGAAACTTTCAAAAGAAATTTTGGCTAAATTCAAATCGCTCCAACAAGTACACAAATATGTAAATACACTAAGGAAGACTCGCCAAAACAAGGAGAAATTCTGTTAATTCACCTCACAGTTAAACTGTAGTCATAAGTGAGTTACTCAATACTCATCCGTAAATGTAATATACATTTGAAAAGAAGATTTCAATGTCCACTGAACTCATGCTGAAAAAAATATTTATCCCAAGGAAATCTAAACAAAAATGATTTAAAAAATTAGCTTGAGTGAGAGAATTTTTTTTATACATATAAAATTGGAACATAAGAGAAATTTTAAAAAGCAAGGTCAACATCTCACTTGTTCTCTTTTGAGATGCTTAAAATTTAATTAATCATCAGTAGTCGTGGATGAGAAAAGTAAGTTCTTTGAAGAGCCTACTTCTGACAGCTGTCTACTAATTTTACAGCCATTATGCAACATTAAATGTTATGATTGGTATCAGATGAAATGTAATGGTGTGTTATATTCTGTAAAAGTTTCCAGATGTATAAATTGAGAATTTGAAATCAGTACAATGCAGCCACAGTGAAAATATGGGAAGTAGTATAAAAAAAGACAAACATATGTTTTGGAAAATTGAGTTGATGAATCCACTCTGTGACCGTTCAGAGGGGTTAGATGGCAGCTGTTAAGAAGAATTTTAACCCTAGGTCTATGGGACAAAAAATTCGTGCTGCGAAAAATTGGCCGTTAAGAGGGGTGGCCGCTTTGTAAAAGTGACCGCTCGGAGAGGTTTTACTGTATTTAAAACTGATCAACTAAAGAAAACAAGCCATTAAGCATTAATTTTAATTGAATTTAGGTGAAATCTCTACACAAATTTTTCAAAATAAGATGTAAAGTAAAGGACTAGAACGGAGATGTAACGTGAGTCACGAAACTATGTAACGTGAGTCACACTCAAAATATTGAATAACTTAATTAGTGACTGCAAAATAAACTTAATTTTCGTATATATCACAACTTAAAAACATATTTTGTGCCATTAAAAGCAGTTTTTAAATTTTATTATTCTGAAAGAGCAGGAATCTTAGGTTTTTAATTACCCAAAAAACTTGAGTTTCTTTTTTTTGTAACGTGAGTCACGCTGTTAAATTCAGGTTGAAACACCATTTATTTCTGTTGAAATTTAAAATGCTGATATCCACAGATTCTCACTGCATACCAGATGACTGTCAACAGCTTTATTTAAATCAGGCATGGTATTTCTTTAATATATATAACATTTACTTTTGTAAAATCACGTCAAATTGTAACGTGAGTCACGTGGAATTGCCCATAGGTTCGTAACTATGACAACCATAAGGGGAAAAGTGCAGAGAGTGGGAAGTTATTTATTTATTTATTTTTTTTTTTTTTTTGACACGCTAATTCTCGCTACACAGTGTATAACACTAGCACAAGCATTATCTACGACATAGAGGGACGGGACATTCGAGTCTTACAAAATTCAACATTTTTTTTTGTACTGAAGCATGGCGTAATCAAAGCTATATTTTTTCCCAGCCCTGAAGAAAGACTGAAACAATTAGAGAAAAAAGTTCTGGAATTGTTGGAAGAGAGCTGTATTGCGGCTGAATCAGGAGAGTTAAAATTAGTGAGCGCTTCATTTTCTTATTTATTTTTTATTTTATAATTTTTATTTCTGCAAATAACTGCTGGTTGGCCTACTTGTAAACTGGCATGCATTGAATGTAGTTAGTTTTGAACCTTTTTACTCTCATAAAACTACAAAATTAGATCCTTATATTTTTTACTTTCAGCATGGAAAGTATTTCAAAGCATTTATTTGCAATTTCATTACCTTTGATTTTTGGTACTCTTTTATTTTTGCAATTGTTCATTTCATATTTTACTTGAAACAAATTTAATTAACCTTTTAACTGTCATGCCCGAGATAGTCTCGGGCACAGCTGGTTTTCGAAAATGTCACTCCCGAGTATTACTCGGGGTAATTTTTCAATTTTTTTTGAGTGCATCGTATTGTTATACCCGAATATATATCGGGAGACGTTTATTTCGGCTTCATCTCTTTGTCAAACCCAACTGTTTCTCGGGTTTGTGCTTGGAAAAGTGTTAAAAATCAAAATAACCTGACAGTTAAAAGGTTAAGTTGTAAATATTCTGTTTGGCATTTCAACATTAACTAATAAATTTTGCATGTCTGCTTTTAAAATTAAATGATTTAAAGTATATCAGTTTTTTTTAATAAAGTAATAAAAGGGGGGGGGGGGAATGTGTAGACTGGAATTTCCCTTTGGTAGCCAGTGCTGGAAACTGTGGTAGCTACTTAAACTTTTTGGCAGCTACAATGAAAGTGTTCTGCTCATGCAAGTAGCATATGAATGGTTGATATAAAAAGATTTATTTGATAATAAATTTTATACTTAAAAAAAAAACAAATCCAATTTATTTGCATTCTTTTTGATAACATTGAACAAAATCTGATATTCAAAGTTATTCTACAAAATTTTAGAGCATTGAGACATCAACTTTGATTGATACCTTACTTACCAACATAGGTTTCTAGCTTACATTTTCACAAAATTAATTTACTCTCAATGATAACGCAACAATTGAAAATATGGTGAGGGGGGGGGGAGAATAGTTAAAATTACAAAAAAAAAAAATAAGCATATTGAAGCAAGCATGTGTTAAAATGACTTCCAACTTTCAAAATAATTGAAATATTTAGAAGGTGCTAAAGGAATGAGATTTCAAGCAAGTCATTTAATTTTTGACATAAATCGGTGACATAGGAATATGGTGCTTGCCATAGTGATAACTCGCTAAAACTTCTCTTTTTAACACAACATAATATAAATTATATCAGTATGGTTGATGCTGTGAACCAAGGCCGTAGCCAGGATTTTTTTTCGGGGGGGGGGTTCGAAGTGAAGAAAGTTTGTTTGAAAAAAAAATAAACAGTGCAACTTTTATGACGCAATGGGAGCAAAGGCTGTTTGTACGGAGGGGGGGGGGGGCAAAGGGGGCACCTGCTCCCCTTCACTTCCGAAAGTAAAGGGGCCCTGCCCTTCACTTTTTAGAGCGAAAAATTAACGGTCGGTTATTTACTGGGTGGATTGATTTATTTCATGAAAATTAAACTGAAAATAACACAAAAATGTTTTTTTTCCTCATCTTATTTCACAAGAAAGGAACTTTGAATTGCAAAGGGGATATCTACAGTAAAATCCATCCTGCATTTCAGACTGTATTAAAGTTTTTGGAGGTCATTTGTTAAAATCCAATAATATAGGCAAATTTTACAGAAAAAAAAAACAACTTTAGGGTGCCGCCCTAAGCTCCTCACAAACCTCTTTTGATCCCCCAATTTCTTGGTGCACCAGCCACCTATGATTGGGAGTATGTTGGACTAACAGGAAGGAGAGCGAAGTTGAGGTAATGGACAAGATGTTAATCAATAGGCTTTTGGGAAGAAGGAAAGGAGTCTTTCTCCTCTCCTGCATTATTTTTCAAATAAATTTATCAGAATTTATGACGAAATCATGTTTGAAAAATTGAGGAAAAGATAATTAAAGAAACTCTGCGACTTGATGACGTGGGACCGAAGGAAGGAACATAAAGGAGTGCGAC
>JAXGGA010015969.1:0-27795 GCA_038373865.1 Uloborus plumipes
AGGCGAGTTTCACTGGTCTGAGACCAGTGGACCAGCAGTAATTTCAAACCCTGTGATGGAAAATATAAACTTTTCTCTTTGGTTATTATGACAAAACAAAATATACAAAAGATCAAAACATTTAAGCAGTATGTTAACGTTGAAACTATTAGTAATAATCTTAAGTTATAGGAACATAATAGTGGATTGAAATAATGGTTTTTATTATGCTCAACTGAATTTTTAAAAAAATGTAAAAAAATATGTGAAATCAAACAGACACAAATTGTCACTGCTGTTTTTAAAGTATAAGCATTAAGCATATAAAGTGAAGTTTCTAAATAGAAAGTACAAACATTAATAATTTGTACGGTGAAAAAGAAAAAAAAGGAAACTTATGTTGAAAACTTTGACTTTTTTTTATAAAGAATTTTTATGGATTGAGGATCGTTTGATGGAAATGATTGCCACAGTTTTGAGATTCAATTTATCTTGTAGTTCCTGTTTATGAACATAAAGCATTGGGATTTTACGTTTGATGGGGCATGATGGCGCACAAGTTTTCAATCTTCTCAGGGCAGAAAAAATGTTCTGCTGAGTGTGAGTTAAACAGATGGGTATCAATTTAATCACTTTTGGAACCAATTCGGTGGCATGTTTGTCAATAGTAAAAAAATAATGCTATATCATCTGCAGCTTTAACGATGGAGTTTTTTAGACTTCCAACTATGTAGCAACATATTTCTGTGTAAAATTAATCTTTGTGTCAAAATCATCTTTGTAGAACTCTGATATGCTAGTACAATCTTCAGTTTTAGAAAAACACATTTTTTAATTTCATTTACAGTAGTTAAAATACTCCCGTAGAATATCTCTGTTGAAAAATTTCACCATGTCTAAAATCTCAATATAAACTTATTTTTAATTATCATGAAGGCTGGCAAAAGCAAAGTCTTCAGTTCAATTATCAAGCTTTCAAGAAGTTCTTGGACCTTTTGGGAGAGTTGACTCTTTCACAAGCGACTTTCTGTCGTCTCAGATCTCTAGGCTGAAAGTCCCAATTATTTGCATTTTTTAAAATTTTTTTCATTCCATCTTTTTTTCTGTTTACTAGCGGTGAGGGGTACCCAGCACCCCACATTAATTTTGGGGGGTGCTCAAGACCCTCATCACCCTCGAAGTTGGCGCCCCAGACTATGGGCAATTAATCTTTTTGCGAAATTAAACTCTTTATTAATACTAATAAAATGAACTATAATGTTGTGCTAAGCACAAAAGGCATATCTACAACTGAGCTTGTGATGAGGAATTGCTCTTTAAAGTTTTACGCTTCCATATACTTCATTTAGATGCCACTTTTTCAGAATTTTTATTTCAATAATTCCCGTTCACAAATGACCATAAATATTTAGGTAGTATATGTTACAAAGAATAATCTGCTGATAATAATTCAATTTTGATAAAAAGTGCAGATACAATTTCTTTGTCTAATACACCAGTAAAGAAGTTAAATTATTTTTTAATTTGAAAATATATTTGTTATAGTATTTTATTTGTTAACCTCACTTTTTTTTGGAATGCCAGAAAGGACTAATCAAGAGTTATTGAAAATCTGGTAACCCCCGAATTTTGAGGCATGATAGCTAATGTGGGGGTGCCTAACATTAGCATAGACTGTTATAAGTGAAACTGTATCTAAAAATAAAAAAACAAGTAAATATTATGCATCCCCCCTAGTTTATTGGGTAAGTGTTATCTTTTAAATATGCTTAAATTGTCAACCTCCCCCCCCCCCATTTTACGTCTTTCGCTTGGTACTGTTTTTATCATTGGTCCTAGGAAAAATGTAAATCAGAGTGCCATTGCAAATAAAATAAATCTAAAACAAATAAATAATGAAAAAAATCCTGAAGGGTCAATAAACTCTTCAAGGTCAACCGGAGATAAAGAAAACTTTTTAGCTTACTAATTATTTCCAGGGCCTGATTAAGGCATGGGCCTAGTGTGAGGATAGTAATATTTCAAGGTCATAAAAGGTCATAAAATAAATGAATCGATTAATATGGGTTGTATATGTTATAAAGAATTTCAGAATGGGACTGAAAGTACATTTTAAAAACCAATAATGAAAGTTTTCTCTCGACAGGGTTGAATATTTCAGTTATTTCCTCCATGTAATTAATGATAACCCATTCTATTACTGAGGATGTGGCTAGATGTTCAACCTGTGATTGCAATAGGCCCATAATGAAAAAAGGAGGAAAGTGCCAATTGCAATCACACTCTGAATATCTTGCCACATCCTCGGCCGTATGAGGAAGGGAATTTCAATTACATGGCGGAAATAATTGCTGCATTCAGCTCTATTGAATACTTATTTTTGATTTTTAGAACAATGTCTTTGCAATCCAATTCTAAAATGTTTTATCACATATACACCTTATAAATTGTTTCTTTCATGAATTTTATTTATCATTTATTTAGCTTAGTTTGTTTAAAAAAAAACGATGCTTTTTTTATGACCTTGAAATATTAACGTCCCGTAACTTTGCCAAATGACATATATAATTTAAATTCTGTTTCAAGAGCTTTAAATAGCACCCAGGAAAACACCCATGCTCTTGCAGCAGCAGCAGCAAAAAAAAAAAAAAATGTAAGCATCACAACTCTTTTTTGCTACATCATAAGTTTTTATGGGTACACACTAGGGATGCACCGATTAATCGGCAGTACCGATTAATCGGCCATAATCGGCCACTTTGCCGATTATTAATAATCGGCAAAATCGAGCCGATTAATCGGCCAAAGAATATACTTCAAATACTATTCTTTAAAGTACACCAACTATGATGAATACTTTTATTTACAATGATAGTTATCCTCACAGCTTATATAAAATTTTTTAAAACTAATTCTCCAACTTTAAATAAATATACTTAGACAATGTTGCAACATTTTTCATGTGGCGATAGTTTTCTCATTTGCACAGTGCTTTTAGATAACAGCTAATTTTCAAAGAATAAAAGTAGTGAATCAAATTGCTACTAATTATTAAAAAATATTAATTAAAAGTACTCCTAAATTAGAGTGCTCACCTCAGACTCCCCCCTCCCCTTTGTTTTGAATTTTTATGTCATATATTCTTTTATGTTACATAACAAACAATGTGTTAATAATATTATTGAAAGTAATATGAAAATTTGTTCTAAGAAATTACATTATATATTGAAATTATTTTGTGAAAAGAAGGAAAATGGAAAAAAAATCTCTCTGCAAAATATAACTTACTATTTCTAAACTTGAAATTGTATATATAAGAGAGAAAAAACAGTGATGGTAAAATTCGTAGTAGAAAAACAATCGTCCTTATCACTAATCGGCTCAGCCGATTAATCGGCCGATTATCAACAGCCGATTAATCGGTAATCGGTAATCGGCCAATTTGCTTATCGGTGCATCCCTAGTACACACTAAACCTAATGCACAACAATATCTAAAAAAGGTTCTTTTCATCAAAACTTAAGTACAGTAACTTCTGTAAAATTTAATAGAACTAATTGGCATGAACTTTTAAAGTCTAAGGGGTTTTTTTATTTGATTTCACATTGAATGACATTTGTTTTTGTGCTTTTGGTTTGTCCCAAAAATAAAATGAACATTTTTTACTTAAGAAAAGTATGCTCTTTCCAATAATAGGAAGAAAAATTAAACTCAAGATGATCCTTTTGAGACATTTCCTTTTGAAACTGAGACAAAATGTACCAAAAATTTTTTTGACTGGAATTTCAATCAGCATCTCAATGCAATGTCTCCAAATTTTTAAGTTGTGTAAACAATGTGAAACTGATTAACATTTATTTTTATCAAGAATATGACTTTACAAGGGAGCTAAATAAGTATAACTTAAGATTTTTACTGCACTCATGAAAATAAGGATAGGCACTCAGGAACAAGATTTTTAATATCAGCTGTATGGAATAAAAACAAGAGGAAATCAAGCAATAATAATCTGTAGATTTTACAATTTTAATTTTAAACTTAGGTCAGCGAATTTAAAATAATTATAATCCTATGCAACTAAGTCTCAAAACTCCTTTATAACGCACTTAGAAACATTTCACTCTCACTTCCTGCAATTATCATATTTATGATGGTTTTCATAAGCCAACAAATGTAAAATGAAAAAGAATGAAACAAGAAAAGAAACAAAAATAGTCCTGAACTCCACTATCCTTTTAAATCACATGTTTACTTCTATTGAGCTTTGAATCCCAATTGTCTGGAAACACTCAGAAATATTTTACCCTCCTATTCCTCCTATATTAGTCAGGTGGCAGTATCTCTCTTTGGCTTACTCTCAAAAAGAAAAGAAAAGCAATAAATAAGAGCAAATGAGACCTTTTAAATACCATGCACACAGCAGCAGAGAATCAGTTTGTCTACACTAATAAATCTATCCTATATGAAAGCTCAAAACAGGTGCTGATGCTTCTATATGAAGGTTAAATACCATGTTACTCAAATGTGATTAAAGTTATAGCCATTTAGCGCCATCTATTATCCTTAAAAATTCACATAAATCGTTCCTTTTTCTAAAAAGGAATTTGCCACGTTAGGAAATGAGCATGGATCATTAAGTATTGCAGGAAGAAGGGAATCCTTGCATAGTAGCGAGCGAGCGCGGCATGACGTTGGTCACGAGTGGGTTAAGTAAAAAATATGAAAGTTTATTCTGTGTATCAACTGCTTTTTAAGGACTCATTGTATTGAAAATTATAATCTGAAAAGCATTGTGAGTAAAGAAATGAGTCTTAACATCTTGAAATTGAGTTCAATCTTATTTATTAAGTATGTATTATTAGATATCTAAATTTTGTTTTCTAAAGTAAGTTAATACATTTTCTGTAGTGGAGGTATTATTTACTCATTCATTTTCACAAGCATTGTGTCATATTAACTTAATATCAAACTTATAAAAATGAATTTTTCTTGCCAAGTAATCTGCCAAATGATAAAAATCAAATTTTAGTTATCAAAAGTTATAATTTTTTTCCAGATATGAACAGACATACTAAAACTCATTTTTGCTATCCTTTAATTTTCTCGAGCCTGTCGGAATCAGAAAAATTTAAGTCTTGCGAACTATATTTCAAGTTAATGTTTGTAAGAAATTTCGGTAATGTTTATATAAAATTTTCGGAATCACCGATATTTTCATTTCCGTTGAAATAAGTGCGTTTATAGTACTAAATTCTTGTATTAAGCACTGCTTTTAATAATTTATAGTTTAACACAAAGTAGGGATGCACCGATAAGCAAATTGGCCGATTACCGATTACCGATTAATCGGCTGTTGATAATCGGCCGATTAATCGGTCAGGCCGATTAATGATCAGTTTTCTTTATATCATCCAATTCACCATCAATTCCCTCCCCCTTTCTTTTCGATTTAGAGTTTGGAAATAGTTACTAATTTATGTCAGAGCCAAGATTTTTTTTCTTCCATTTTCCTAATTTTCCCAAAAATAATTTCAACATTTTATCAAATTTATTTGAACCAATTTTCATATTATAGTTAATCAAATTAAATTAAAACACGAATTTATTTTTCAATTGTAAGTAGCTATTTAATTCAAGATTTTTCTTTTTTTGAAAATTAGATTATCTAAAAGCGCTATGCGAAGGAGAAAAGTACCGACATATGAAAAATGTTGCAAAATTGTCTATATATGCATATTTATGCAAATAGAAAAATTCATTTTTGAAGCATGTATATCAACTGAGAGCATTTTTTTTTTTTTTTTTTTTTTTTCATTCTTTATTTTATTTTATTTTTTTATTTTATTTTTACTTCTACACTTTCGTACTACATATTATAATTTTGTTTCAAGAAAATTATTTATTTTTTGCAAATTAATTCATTATAGTTTCTTGTTCAAGGTATACTGAAAGCAATTTTATTTAAAGCATTTTTCCGGCCAGTTGATCGGCAAAATTTGTCTGATGAAAAATAGAATGAAGCACTCATGTTTTCTAATGTGATTCCAATTTGAAAGTTCAGGAATCTTATTATTTCTCATAGTGACATTTGAATATCGGCTGTGAGGGTTCTCTTTTAATATTTTATCCAGTTTTATGCACTGAATGAACTATTTGTTTTGTTTTTACTCTGTACACACTCCTATATTGCATGTTATAGTAAGGATTGCAGAAAGTTACATTTATTTAGTGTAAATAAAATTATTTATTACAGTTTCTAGGTGAAAGTATGCTTTTAAAATGATATTTAAAAAATATTTTTCCGCCGATTAATCGGCAACATTTTGCCGATTATTATTAATCGGCGAAGTGGCCGATTATGGCCGATTAATCGGTTCTGCCGATTAATCGGTGCATCCCTAACACAAAGTATATTTTAATACGACATTACACATTGAGTACATTTTTTATATCATTTATATTCATAACGTATATGATTTCGAACTATGGGGATTTTTATTTCTTTATTTATTCATTTATTTTATTATTTTGATGTTTTTGTATACTGCTCGAAATTTAGTTTTTGACAAAATTGTCGAATGTAATATGTAAAAAGCAATAACGGCACCAATATAGCAGTGCGTTATGCAGATGATAGGTCAACCTGTCTTCTATAAGGGCTCTAGTATAAACTATTGACCCCAGCTGCACAGGTGACTCTAATTTACATCTTGTATCTGATCGGGTAATTAGAATTAAACCTTTTGTACATGTATCGGTTTCCCTAAGGCTGGGGTGGTCAACTTATTCATTAGATGTTGATGCATTTGTATCAATCCACACTTTGCTAGTTGTGTGCTTTGTATTCAGCGACGTTTCATCCATGTAGTATACCTTACACCATTGCTCTCGCATGCTTTTTTTAGAATGCAAATATCTTCTTCACCATAAAATTATGTCCTCTTTTACAACAAAAAAGCTGTTTCTCCCTCTTCTTAAATGTTTAAACTATTGTTATATTCAGTCGACATGAACTAATCACGATAACTGAAGTAAACCAATTTTCACGATGTGCTTTTCTCCAATTTGTTATTGTCTATGCCAAGCTGGTATTAGATGCTGCCATGTTTGTTTATATCTAGTCTATTTGCTCCGTGAATGGATTTTAGATGTCTGGATATCATTTTTTAAATTTTATTTAGTGCAGGAAAAGGGATACAGAATAGAAAGAACCAGTGCAACGAATGTTTTGTAGTTATACCTAATGTAAACTTAACACGAGCCTCCAGCCTATGCTATAAGATTAGTTAGAAATAATGTAATTGTATGGTATCCATTCTAATATTTGTGTGCGTTGGTGAACTGAAAAAAAAATCAGTAAGCATTTTTTAAATGTCTTTTTATGTTTTTCTTTACCTGTCAGAGCCTGATTATTGAAATCATTCCGAAGCTTTTCCACAGAATCTTCAGGGGGCATAAAATTTATGAAAAAACCCGATTCAAAATTCCAGTTTTAAATGCATTTTTGAAAGGAATAACCCCTCTCCCTAGAAATATTGCTAGATAAAAAGAAAATACACATTGCTTGCAAAGGTATAGTCCAACTTTATTACAATGTGTTTTTGAACAGTCAATTCACTTAGCGTATTGTGAGCCCATAGTAAATCAGATTCAATAGCTATCCGTAAAATTGGATGTTCATGGTTAGGTCAGTCAATTTTTAAATGAGTATTTTCATGTAAATATTAACTTGTATTATCATCTATTCTCTTACTTTGGTTTAATATGAATTTTTAACTATTTTAGGTATTTCTGCTGTGATGCCAGCAATGTTAGAAAAATATTCAGCTGCATTAAACACTTGTGATGCAAAGTAAGTGTTATTCTGTTTACACTTTCTGTATTGCTTTAAAGTATCTTTTTCATCTATTTTGAAGTTGCTAAATGCATGTTTCTGTATGCTTTTTCACTCTTTCAGTTACAGACTTGAACTATGCTTTACTCTTTAAGCACCATGAATCATGTTTTAAAAACCACAAATACATTTTTTTTCTCCAAGTAATTAAGCTGAATATTTTGACATCAACTTGAATTGAAAATTAAGTTCCTCATTTCATTGTTTTTTTTTTTTTTTTTTTTCAACATTCTATATGATAAATTCGCCTCTGCTATCCTGAACCGGTTTCTTGCAGCAGTATCATGCGTTTAAACAGTTACAGTGAAGCAAAATCGTTATTAAAGGTTATACTTGAGCAAATATTTTTAATTATATTTTTGGAAAAGTTATCTAGCAGTTTATTTTTAAGAAGAAGTTTATTTCTACGTCCTCTGAGTCCCGTCGGGGCATAAATGGTTAAACTGCTTGAAATTTAAACTTTCATTTTCTATTTCTAAACCTTGAAAATATAAAAATTTACCCTCAGTCCTTGAGTTTTTTGATGTATTTTTTAAAGGTGCAATAAAAAACGTGTCAGAACTATTTCGCCTCTGCTTTCAGAGTTTTTCCAATTTTATTTGTATACTCAAAAAAATCAAAAAAATTTTTTTTCCAAAAAAATTCAACGGTTTTGGATTATTATTATTATTATTATTATTTTTTGAAAAAACTGACTTTAAATCTATATTGAAAGAACTGACTATATTCAGATTTTCAGTTTCCTGAATTTCCAGAATAAGTAATTCATTTAGTAAAAGCTTTTTGTTTTGGAAATTTTCAGTTATCAAACTTGTGCTTCGTCGACATTGCATGCCTTGTTTGACATTTCAATACTTTTACATCTTGTAAATTTTTCTATTATTTAAAAATTTTATTTTAAGCTTTTTTATTTCATAAAAACTTAAGTTATTAAATAATTGGTCGCAGCAATCATTGCAGTTCTTTGCCAAATTTGCATCTGCATATATATGCCCTTTTAAATTGCATGTAACTAAAATTGACATTGCCAAGCTTCCGTTCCCATAAAAACTCAAAATCAGGGCTTGTGTAAAGTGAAAAAACATTGACAAACTATTTCATCACATATATCCTAATAGTGCAATCACACTAAAATTTATTTTCAAAATATTTTTAATTATTAATTGCACTATATATGTCTTTAATTTTTGAGCATTACTTTTTTATTGTGATTTTAGGTCTGTGGTAATCAATCTGATCCGTACTACCCAGTATTAAAGATTGATATTGAAGCCTTTATTGTGTGATATGAAAGGTTTTCCTTTTCTAAAACTTTTATATAAACTGGAATCAAACGACTCTTATTATAAAAAAGTTCACGCTTTCAAAGAGTGGTGTAGTGATGTAGAGTGAAAGTCTTTAAAAAAAACTTATTTTATATTTGAAAAGTCTTTGACTAGTCCTTCAAAAAATTTCCAATTTTGGATATGCACTATGTTTTTTCTAAGGTACAAACTAAAAAAGCTGTTGGTTGCCCTAATAAGAAAAGTCTTATTCAGTCTTTCAATTTGCCTACACTTTTATATAACATAACCAACCAACTTCATCTACATCAGTAGTGTTTTATGTTACCTGAACTATTTTCACACAAGGTAGAAAATTAGTATGTAGATAGTTTTGGAATCAATTCACTAGCTTTATGTTTTAAAATGGTAAGTCCAACCCCCGGGGAAGGGTTTGACTTACCTCCCATAGGATATTTGGTTAATGAATAAAAAAATATTTTTTTAAATATAATACTTTTAAATATAATACTAAATATAATATTTTTTAAATATAATTATGTAATTGTAAACTCCAAATTATCCGCAAAATAGTGTGGCACAGTAACTGCGAATAAGAGAATACTGCATATATTCTGAAAAATAGGTACAAAATGATAAGAGTGAATGCAATAGCTAAAAAAGTTAATAACACAACACATAAATTTAAATTACAAGTGTAAATAATAGCATGCAATGTAAAAATAATCTTTAAAAGCTATAAACGACAAATAATGCTCTCTCATTTTTCCGCATTCAGTAAATAATCGCCATAAAAAAGGAAACAATAGTGTGAAATACCCACAAATAATCAAGAGTTTACTTCAGAAATTTCAATTTGCTTTTTTCTCTCATTTCCTATAATGTTAAATTTATATAAGCTTAAAAAGCATAATAGACTTAACTAAATTTTCATAGCATGTTTCCGATTTTCAATGCATAAGAGAGAATGCTTATAGAGGTATTGGAAATCTCTACTCACACAACAAGTGGAATTTACTATGGTACAGTAGAATCCTGAAAGCCTAACATAATGTGGACTAAAAGGAAGAAGAGTTCAAAAGTTCCAGGTTGTCAGCAATATGTTCCACAACTTTTATTATGTGTGTTAGGGTGGGTCGATTTTAACTTTTTTTGGAAATCGAAATCGCCTGTTGTGGGAAAAGGCGTGTATTGACATCAAATGTTGTGTAAAAAATTTTTTGGAAATCAAAATATATTTAGACCCCCCGCTGGGCCCTTGAAGTTTCGCCAAAAATTAAAAAAATTAAGTTTTTAAACAATTGGTTGACATTTGTATGTGTAATTTTTTAATCGCTGTGCTGGGAAAAGTTATGCATTGACACCAAATATTTGTAAACTCACCTCAAGGAGGTGGCTGCTTTCGAATCCCACCATAGTCCCCCCCCCCTCCCATCCTCAAAACTGCCAATATTTGGGTGGTTATGTATGTATTTATTTATTTATTTGTAACATATAAATTTTATGCCTTATACTTTGCTTTGTTTTCGAAGTTAGGCATTAATTTTCTGGATGCTTACGTAGTATGAATAAAGCCATTACGACTAGCTGCTCCACAAACAGATGATGATGCTTCTGTCACTAACCTAACTGCTCTTTCTACCGCTTGTGTGTGACATGGTAAATTCCACAACTTATTTTAATTACCTCACCCGTTTCAGCCATTTTTTCAAGTTCCGCATTGGAAATATGTTTGATGAGCAGAAGGTCCGTAAGGATACAGTTCTGCCAATCAATCAATTCCGTATAGTCGTTTGCTTGAAAATTGAGAGATGGAATGACAAAATCACGAACAGTTTCATTAGTAAGAGCTCTGGCCTTCAGGATTCTTCTGTATCCTAATTTCCTCACACAAGATCGCGTGCCATTAATCATGGCAATTATCAAGTTCTCTGAGTGACCATAAAAACCATTCCTTTGTACAACAGGGTTAACTACTAATTTCAGATATTTTTCAGATACCTTGAGAAGTGGATAACTTCCCAAAGATACCGTGCACTGGCTGTGCATGAAGGCTCAGTTTTAGTGAAAGACCAAACTTTTGCAAAACTTATACAATGTACTCAACGACTGTCTCTATTTCATAAGAGGGCTCTTTTGTGCCAATATATAATCGAAGTACCCTGTTAGCTGTCGTAAGCCACGTTGCATGCGATAGCTTACCTGGTGATTTCTAAAACAGTGATTTTGGACATTTACCAGAACTTATCGCTTGACATATCATATAAGTATTTTTGGTCTGTGCTTTGTCCTTCAATATCTAATGTTGGCAAATCAAAGGCAATTTTTTAAAGGTGACTATTGGCAGTTGCTCACATGTGCCAAGAAGTTTTCCTATATCCCCACAATATGTAAAAGGGCCTGTAGTGCTCCCATCTAGATGCTGTAACAGATAGTGCCAAAGGTAGCTCATTGGTGTGCAATTGACATATTAGCCACTGCAACAGTCTTCTTAAATGCAGCTTAAATAATCGTATAACACCACCTTTTACACCCGTATTAACTGCTGTTCCATCTGATCCTATTGCAATTAAATGCATGGTTGTTACTTGACTTATCTTCAAATAATCTAATATATGCTTGACAGCACTTCATGCGCTGTACGATTTTTTGGGGGACACATGACCAAGAAAATTGTTTCCTGGTTCTTGTAACAACACAATATGTTCTTCCACTTCAAATTTTCGATGTGAAATTTCACAATCTTTCACAATTAATAAAGTTTGGTCTTTTCTTCCATTGAAATATTCGTTATCAAACCAACATCTTCAAGTGTAGCACTTGCTATCATTGCTCTTTTTCGACTCAAAACTCTGGATCTATCTAGTGCTGTTGTCAATGCTGATAACGAACATGTCATTTTCGAGCTCTTCATTCTCTTTGAAGATGTAGCAACTTTCTTAAAATCCACACCAGAATCCGAATTATTTACGCTTTCAGCAGCAGAGCTTCCCATAGAACTACTTTCAGACTGATGAGATTGGGTACAAACATCAATTTCAGATTTTCAATTTCAAAATACCTTTTTAATACCGAAAATAAAAATTAAACTAAGGTTTGATGTCAATGCTTGGACTTTTTCCACAAAAAATGATTTAAAAGATTATGCATAAAAATTAAAAAAAAAAAAAGAATGCCATTTTTTACGTTTTTGCAGAAATTTCAACCGTTTTGCGGGAGATCTAAATATATTTTGATTTCCAAAAAATTTTTTACACTGACATTTGATGCCAATAAATATCTTTACCCACCACAGGCGATTAAAAAAATGCAAATGAATTTTTTAAAAAAATTGTTTAAAAATGCCATTTTTTACATTTTTGGCGAAACTTCAAGGGCCAAGCAGAAGGTTTAAATATATTTTGATTTCCAAAAAATTTTTACACAAACATTAGATGCCAATACACAACTTTTCCCACCATAGGCAATTTCGATTTCAACAATAATTTTAAAACGACCCACCATAATGTGTGTGTGTGTGTGTGTGTTTGTCCTGCTAGAATGGGCCAAGTTTTCTGATTCTGGTTGTGTTACTAAATACCCAGATCTCGTACTCCAGCACATAATGGCACTTTCTAAAATACTAATGTGGGCATAATACATAATTAAATATGGACTTGCTAGTGTCATTAAAATATCTTGGAAAGTAATGTATGGAGTTTAATCATCCAGAATGGCCCAAATCAAAAGAAAAGAATATTGTAAAAAGTTGTTTAGGACTTGAATGTAATTATGCTTGTATGTAACTTTAATGCTCGCTATGTTTTTTATAAATACAGTCTAGTCTCGATAACTCTAAGTCCCAAGAGGATGGCTTAAAACTTCAAGTTACTGGTAGTTTTGAGCTATAGGAAGTTCCCACAGCCTTCTCAAGAGTTTGGGACCAAATGAAAGGGTAGAGATAAAGGATATTCGAGTTATCTAAGAGTTATTTGAGTTATCTAGACTACTGTATTCTTGTTTTGGTGTACTTGTTCGGATTCATTGTAGTTCCCTATAATAAACAAGCTTTTAATAAAGGTATCACTTTTGGTTTGGATCTGTGAGACTATTGCCTTCGATGAGATGAGTCATAGAAAATAGTTTTGTGTGCATCTTTCTTTATTTCTTCCTTTTTATTCTCAGGGAAGAGGAAAGAAAAGTGAATCCTTCTGCAAATGCTAGTGATGCTGAAGAAAGCCAAGATGGGAGTGAAAGAAAAGCGTCACGACTACCGAAAAAGCATTTTGAGTGGAATGAGACCATTAGGTATGTAAGAGAATCATTTTCAAAACTACCTTTTCTGCAAATATGTGCAGATATGTATGTGTGTATGATATTTAAATCATAATCACTAGAAATTCTTTTAGAAAGGAAATTTAATTAACAACAAAAGCATTGTGGAATGCAATTCTCAGTTTCACGATTCCTATATAGTTTTCGGTAGCTAACTTTAACGAGAGAATTGAGTATGCCTTTGACTAGCTATTCCTGACTTGCAGCTTATAATTCAGCTAGGTGATCTTATTGGTCAGCATAGAGAATATGCTTTAGATTCATCCGACTTTCTGATTATAGCAAGAGACCAGTGATGCGGTTTTGTTAATAAAGAAATTTTAAGTTATGAGTAAATGAAATATATTTCCTGTTATCATATGCACCGAAGTACATTTAACAGGTCCTGGCTATTTAACCCCCTCCCTCATTTTTTTAGTTTTGTTGTAATGTGTCATATCCATGTGATTTTTGATTTTTTACACATTATATAACTTGGATTCAACAGAGGTACTATTTTGTTGAATCTATTCCTTAGCAAAATGATAGCACTTACAGTATTGCTGCATAAATTATACTATATATAGCCCTAAAGACCCTTATGGTTTGGATATCGGGATCAGAGAATGGCATGTTCAATACCCAATGAATGCGTTAAGAATCTGAGAGTACATGCAAGGAATATGCTCATTAAATCTGGTCTGGAGAGTCCTATGTGTTGGTCATTGAGCTTTCACTATAGATATAGATGACTGAATGACTGAAGATATTATTATCCTTCCCCTTCAGCTTCATGTTTGAAGAGACTCCCCTCTTCTTCAGCTTCATGTTTAAATTGTGGAGGAGGAGATAACTAGAGATTGATGATAGCTGAGAATAACTGTTGATAATGATTACCTAGTAGATGCCTCTTATAGTCCAGTCAATGAGTGCTCAAAATAGGGGTGTAGAGTGCGTGGAATATGCGAAAGTTTTTGACTCCAGAATATTGTTAGGGGTAGCTAGTAAATAAACCTACTGAAAGTCCCCGACCCTGGGGGGTGAGCTAAAGGTGGGAGGGAGGGGGGAAGCAAATTTTGGGTCTCTCAAAAAATCGCGGAAATGGTGGGAAAAATGGGTTTAAAATAAAAATTCCAGCTAAACTTGCTATAAGAGTGTTTCTACACATATTTGTCGAATTTTCAATAATTTTCCGGGTGTTTGTTGTGAAAAAAAATAATTTTCGGAAAAACGCTCTTTTTTTTTCAAATATTTACGACTAGTGCCTTCCGAGGTCATTTTTCCTTATAAATGATATTAACAAAGTTGTAGAACTTTGAATTTCCTTTAATTTAATATGCTACTTTGCCACATTTTATTAAATCAATCGAAAGTTATAGAGTTTGAAACACGCGCCTTCATGCTAAAAATAGAGTACTTGCCATTCACAAAAATCAAACTGACGTGAAAAGAGATCGCGCTCTTCCTCTTTTTTCAATGAACTCGACAATTCTGATTGGCAATGAAGAAGTTGTAATGAATTACAACAACACAAATGTTGTCACCCTTCAGGGGGTGAGGGGGATTCCTGAAATTGTGACAGTATGTGAAAAGGGGGAGGGAAAAAAATAGTCCACTCAATGAATACATTGTAGCGTGCTTGAAATATGATTATTTTGATAAAATTTCAATTTGATATGCTGCTTTGCTATATATTATTGAACCAATCAATAGTTATAGAATTTCTAACACGCACTCCCATGTTTAAAAAATAAAAAGCTAATAAACGAATATTGATTTTTTTTTAAACATACTAAATGCAGAATTTTTAACACCAGAAATTTGCTAGGTGTAGTTAGTAGGTGCACATACTAAATTTCCCGCCCCTCAGGGGTGCCCAAAGAGGGAGATTATGGCGCAAGTTGCGCCATCAAAATTTTAGGGGGGGAATATTTTAAAACTAATTTATTTATTTAAATTATTTATTAATTTATTTTTCAAATTAAATGATTTACTGATTTGTTTGAATGTAAATTATTTATTAATTAATTTTTTTTAATTTAAATAATTCATTAGTTTATTTCTTTAATTTAAATTATTTATTTATTATTTTTTATTTATTTATTGAGTTGGTTTGTAAGTTAGCTGAGCATGGGAAATTGCAGATAATTCTAACTTTTGGGCTTCATAATACGATGAGCTGAAACCAAGACATGCTAAAAGATCAATCAAGTTCTTAGAAGCGTATTTTCTGTGTAGCAGAAGGGATATGCTTGTTAGTATTGGTGATAAGAAGGTACGAGGCTTGACCACTGCTGTAATTGCATGACCAATAGCAATGCACTTCTTTTGTGATTCTTCTGTTTTCTTAGTTTTTTTCAACATAGCCTCCTCAAGAAAGGTATGGAGTGATTTTGGGGGAGAATCAACCTCCTTCATAAAGTCATCTCTAGGCGGGTAAGAGTTGTAATTATACACAACACTCTGAATGTCCTGTCTTATGATTTCAGCAGCTTTTTGGACTATCCTGAGCCGCTCTTCTTCCTCATTATTTTCTTTTTTATCGTACCAACTGTTGGTTAGCAATTTATATCCAGTGTCTCTAAAACAGACTAATGGTTCCTTAAATCTGTTGGAGTTGGAACCTGGGATTATGATTATGCGATCTTTATGCTTCTTCTGTAGCTCTGTTTTGATGGTTCTCCACTTGGGTTTCTTCCCAGTAATAGCTTCCATAATTTCATTTGAAGGAAATTGACAGTCACTATTTTCCTCCAGGAGATTAGTAATTTGTTCCATAGCGTGTAAAATATAGTCTTCACACGTGGATGTTGATGATTTTTGATATATCGGCCTCACAAAATCCAGCCGACATTCATCGTGATATACAGCCTCCTCCGCAACTAAATCATTTATGGATGAAAGACGACCCATCACTTCATCTCCCAGTTGATCATCTCTAACTCGAGCAGCGTTCATAATTGTTACATACATGTCCGTTTTCTGGCGTCCTTTTGTAATAGTAGTAACTGAACATACCTTCCTACGTCTTTCCATGGGCTTCTTCTCCTCACCTTCAATACTTTCGGCACAAAATAAACATTTTGTTTTGAAATCAAATTTAAAATGTTTTGACCTCAAAGTTGCTGGCTCAGGTGGTTCATTTGACATTGAAGGGGTTTGTCTCTTTAAATGAGCCTTGATAGATTGCGGTCGAGTAATTTTTTCGACATTCAGTATGAATTAGCAGGGTATCTAATCCCTCTAAGGAGGAGTTATTACCGTCACCCCTTTCTATGCTTACTTCGATTAGTGATAATATCCCTTTTTTGGTCTCTGTGGAAATACCAACACCTAATTCATCAATTGTTTCGCCACACACAAAGCATCGAGTAGCCATTGAATTCAGTACACTATTAGTCCGTGGGCCGAATCTATTTTTCGTTAAAGTTTGTTCCGATGCTTCAGTGGCAATCATTTCTTCAAACGACAAAATTGCAAATGATTTAGTGTTTTTAATTTTATAAAGTTCTCCAAAAATAACTTGGTCACAATTTATTAATAATAGATTTTACTTCGCACTCTTTTTCTGACAATTCGTACGCTCACCCAATGAAATCATCGGATTTTTTAAATACCCAGTCAAGGCAACCAATCACACATGAGGTAGCATCTTCCCACAATCCCTTTTAACACAATGTTTGTAAACAAAGCTGTCATCTGTCAATCTATCTGTCAATGTCAAGCTGTCAATCTTCGCTAGAATGATTTAAAACATATTATATTTTTTGAGAAAGCTCTTTTCAGAGCCAGCAATGCATTTCTAATGTAATTTCACCGTTTTGCTGGTGATTAAAATTGTTTTGAATTACTCAGCGGGAACAATGTCGGCAAATCGGAACTGCTGCTTGCATTCCGAAGACAATTCTTCTGACACGATTGTTCTTCCTTTTTCTACAAAAAGCTGGCTGAAAACTAAAGAATGTATGGAAAAATGGGCAGCATTGGAAGATTGTGTGGAGTATGAAATCAGCCAGAAATTATTTCACATCTGTGTGGATGAACACTCACAACTTCCAAGTGACTCTAACGGGTATCATAAGAAATGCTATCAAAAATTTACAGACAAAACAAGGATCGCTAAGGCGGAAAAACGATGTGCAAAGTTAGTTTCAGAAATTTGTGATGAACCTCTTCTAAAGCCACCAAAACGTGTGACTCGCAGCAAAACAGACAAAAGTTTGCAAACTTCATACCGATCCCCTATACTTCCAAAAGTCTGCATTATTTGTAGGAGTGTAAAAAAAATTACAGAAAAACATTCTGGGAAAAGAAAATGTGAAGCTTTGAGTCGCTGTGAGACACAAAATAACAGCTTGTTGCAAGCTGCTCTAGAAAAGAATGATGAAAATCTTTTACTGCACATACAAAACAAAGACCTTGTTGCAATAGAAATGCACTATCACAGATCATGCTTCAAGAATTATACAAAGTTTTTGTCTGTAAAAAAAGAACCATCACATGAACTTGATTCTCGGTATGAAAAATCCTTCAAAATATTTTGTACTGATATAATTGAGGCAAAAATTATAAAGAAACATAAAATTTACGAGATGAATAAATTAAATAATTTATTTGTTCAGACTGTGTTGCAACATGAAAATGAGGACGTTAGTGGTTACCGCAATGATAACTTAAAAAGAAGACTGCAAAAAAGTTATCCTCAACTGGATTTTGTAAAGCGAGCCTCAAAAAACTTATGCGAACTTGTTCTTTGCTCTTCATCATCTTCCTCCAGTGTCTTAAAATTTGAACAATTTTGTAGCTCCACTGACACTGATAGCCTCACTGATGATTCAGTAAATGATCATACTTATACACCATCATCTACTGAAATTTTAAGAAGCTTATATTCTTCTGCACTCGCCCTGAAAAATATTGTGAGTGAAAGTGCTTCGACAATTTCAGCATGGCCACCGAATGGAAGCGATTTGACTGTTGACGCTGCAGCAGATATGGTTCCAATTGAACTTTTCAATTTTTTAGCATGGATGATTGGTGTTTCTGAAGAAGAAACCATAGAAAAGCCAATCGAAGTCCCATATAATGTCAAATTAAAAATCATTTCTATTGCTCAAGATATAATATATTTAGCGTCAAATGGCAGGAAGCAAACACCGAAGCATTTAGCTTTAGGTATGACTGTGCGTCATCTTTCTGGGTCCTCAAACTTAATAGGACTACTAAATGGATTAGGGCACTGTGTTTCCCATACCACAGTATTGGAGCATGACACTGCTTTAGCCATGCAGCAGTTGAACAGCAACCAACTATATCCAGATGGTTTTGAAAAGGGTGTTTTTACAACACTAGCATGGGACAACAACGACTTTGGCGAAGAGACTTTAACCGGATCTGGCACTACTCACAATACGAATGGCATAATTTTGCAATGGGACTTCACTTCAGATGAATCAGAGACCATTGACAGCACAGTGCTTCCAATTTTAAAAAAATCAAGAAAACGTACACTTGCAATGCCCTTACCTGATATTCATCATTTCAGAGGCAAAAAAAAAACCTAAACCTCCTTCATATGATGAAGTACCATCAATTAGTGTCGAAGAAAATTTACTTTTTCAAGAAGAAGCTCGACTAACTGATGACATATTTTTTCTGTGTAAAAGTATGTCGAAAAATCTGCTTCCTGGTTGGACTGGTTTCAACACCCAAATGACAAAACCAACTAATGATACTATACTGCATAAAACCAAAATTGGTTATCTGCCCATTTTAGATGCCAATCCAACAGAAATGTCAACGGTCAATACCATATTGCATCGGAGTATAGAAATTGCCAATAAACTTGAGCTTGAAAATATAGTTCTTGTGTTTGACCAAGCTATTTATGCCAAAGCCCAACAGATTAGGTGGCAAAATGAAGAATTTAATCATCGGTTCATAATTAGACTTGGAGAATTTCATACATGTATGGCATTTTTAGCTATCATTGGGAAAAGATTCGGTGACGGTGGCTTACAAGATATCCTCTTTGAATCTGGTATTGTTGCTCAGAGCTCAATTGGTCGTGTGATAAATGGCCATCATTATAATCGAAGTGTTCGAGCTCATAAGCTTTTTTGTGAAGCATTGCAAAGAATACGATTTGAAGAGTTTCTGTTGGAGCAAAACATTGATTGTAATGAACTAAAAAGCATTGTTAATCAATTTTGCGAAAGATATCCACATGATTCCTTGGGCAATTTAATGCACAACAGAGAAATTGAAATCTTGTGTAAAACATACAAAGAATTTATTGCCGCCAAATGTGTCCAGAACCCTACCTATGAATTCTGGACCTCTTACATTGAAATGGTCTAACTATTGCTCTTGTTCCTAAGAGCAACCAGACAAGGTGATTGGGAACTGCATTTATCCACAGTTCGATCAATGCTTCCTTATTTTTTTGCATATGATCGAATAAATTATTCCAGATATTTAACTGTTTACTGGTGTGAAATGAAGAATTTAAAAAGCTCAAATCCAGCTGTATACGAAGAATTCTCAAGCGGCAAATTTGCAGTTCAGCAACAAGATAAGAATTTCTTTTCAAAAACACCTTGCGATCAAGTCATTGAACAAACCTGCAATAAAGATTCCAAAACTAAAGGCGGTTTAACTGGAATATCTGTAAATAAAGGTGCAGTTCATCGATGGATTTTATCGCATCATTCAAGAGCTGCTATCTCACATCAATGCAATATAATGAGTGGCAAACAAAATAGTTACCGTTCAAAAAAAGAGCTGGATTTAACTCGAATAAAACAAGATGAAATGCATGTCATTGCAATCTGTGATACAATACATTCTATGCACAACCCTTTTAAAGAAAATATTAGTAGTAATTCACTTGTAAATATTGTTACTGGTAGTGTTGCTCCTGAAGAAATCACCCTTGATTTGAAGCATGCAGTGGAATTTGGGAATAAATCATTGAATTCTTTTTTAAAAGAAAGATTTGAACAGGAGAATCTTGATTTCTTCACACCCATTAAGTGCTTGAAATTAAAAACCTTTTCTGACCTAGGAAAAATTACTACTGTAAAATTAAAAGCAGAAACAATTGCATTAAAAACTGACAGAAATCTTTTCAGAAGAATGTTAATGATATCCAAGGTGCAAAACTTGAATTTGCAAGAATTAATGCAGTACAGTTTAAGCCCATTACCTCTCGCTCTTGCAAATTATGATGGGAGCAAAACCAAAACTAATAAAGCTACACTACTGCACTACTTAGAAAACTGTTCGGACCAAGCTGTCGCAGATTTCCACAAAAATGCATCAAACTCTGCTGTTGTTGTAGATGCAATGGCTTTTATCCAACAATCGCCAAAATCATTTGCCACTTTTGGAGAATTTGCCAATTATGCTTTAGTTTCACTAATCAAATTGGCTAAAGACTATAACTGCACACGAGTCGACTTCGTTTCTGATAGATACAACGATTTAAGTATTAAAGCAGCTGAAAGAAATCGAAGATGTGTTGCGGGCATACAAGTCATCAAAATCTATCAGGCAAATCAAAAAATGCCAAAACAACTTCATAAATTTTTGGGTTCTGGCAAAAACAAAGAAGAATTAATAGATTTTTGTTTCAATTTTTGGAAAACATTAAACCCTCTTATTTTTGAAGATATTGTGTTGTATGTCACCCACGAAAATATGTGCCACAAGTTTTATAATCAGTCAAATGAACTTATAGTTGAAAATGTAACAGAACTTGAATGTGATCATGAAGAAGCAGACTCGAGACTCTTCCTTCATGTTAGACATGCTGCACTTTCTTATGAGAGAGTTTTAATCAAAAGTCCTGATACGGATGTCCTTGTCTTGGCGGTATCTCTGATCCATAGGATTAATACATCTGTACTATATATACATGGCACTTCTCAAAGTCTTAAAATATTTGATGTTAACTCAATATTCAATTCATTGGGAAGTGATGTATCCCAAGCTTTAATTGGCCTACATGTGTTTACTGGATGTGACTCGGTAAGCTCTTTTAAAGGTAAAAGCAAAGTTAAATCGCTCAAGATAATGTTGAACTCAAACTTATTTATTTCAGCATTCCAAACACTAGGAATGAATTGGAATTTATCCAGAACATTAATTGAACAATTAGAACTTTTTACTTGTTCCATATATGGGCAACCTAAGTGCTCTAGTGTCGATAGTTGCCGTTACAATTGGCTGAGAGTTGGTTGTAAATCTGACACTATGTTGCCTCCAAATAAAGATTGTTTGGTTAAGCACATACAACGAGCCAACTATCAAACTGCAATATTTAGGAGAAGTCTTGAACAGAAAATGGATATACCATCACCCTTAGAACATGGTTGGAAAATGGAGGGCGATAACATGGAAATAGACTGGATGTCTCTCCAACCAGTTCCTGAGAACATTATAGATCGCGTGAACTGCAAGTGCATAAAAAGTGCATGTAAATCAGCAGTCTGTTCATGCTTTCGAATAAAAATGCAATGTACAGATCTTTGTGCATGCCACAATTGTGAAAATTGTGATGAACTGGAAACTGAGACTGCATCTGAAGTTGATGAAAATGAATAGAATTGCTGTTCAGACTCAACTTTCTCAATTTGCAACGTCTAATATCAACCAATAATTCAGTTCTATTTTTATGGTTATAATGTTTTTATTTTATGAGCCAGTTCGACAGCACTCATTTTACAATTCTCACTCTTCTGCATAACTTATCTGCATAACTTAACTACTCTTTTCTAATGAAATACTGACCACTTTGCCATTCAAGTAAAGGTAATTAATTTTCCCTTTGCAATTTGTATATAATCCTTTATTGCTTGTTCACCGTGTACTAAGTATTTTATGAAAATAATCCGCCTGCAGTCTGAATACATTTTTGTTCGAATGATTTAATGGGCTCAGGAAATATCGAATCTAAGTTTGTAAATAATATGTTCATCTAAAAGTTGCTAATTTTTATGTTATGTGTTTAAATCAAAAATTTTTCAAATGTGCTAAATGTTTGGAATGTAATTAGTTTTATCTCACCACCATGTACCGACTGTAAAGAAATATTGTACCTTTGCGAAATATTCAATTGATTAATTGAGGATTATGATCCCGGATGAACTGGATCTGCACCTGGGTTCTAACTATTTATAGGTTGGGAGTACTGCATAATTTATTGCTTGAGTATGTAAATATAAAATCTATCTTTTTCGAATCAAATATTAACCACTTTGCCATTCAAGTAAATGTAATTAATTTTCCCTTTGCAATTTGTATATAATCCTTTATAGCTTGTTCACCGTGTACTAAGTATTTTATGAAAATAATACGCCTGCAGTCTGAATACATTTTTATTCGAATGATTTAATGGGCTCAGTAAATATCGAATCTAAGTTTGTAAATAATATGTTCATCTAAAAGTTGCTAATTTTTATGTTATGTGTTTAAATCAAAAATTATTCAAATGTGCTAAATGTTTGGAATGTAATTAGTTTTATCTCACCACCATGTACCGACTGTAAAGAAATATTGTACCTTTGCGAAATATTCAATTGATTAATTGAGGATTATGACCTCCGATGAACTGGATCTGTACCTGGATTCTAAGTATTTATAGGTTGAGAGTACTGCATAATTTATTGCTTGAGTATGTAAATATAAAATCTATCTTTTTCTAATCAAATATTAACCACTTTGCCATTCAAGTAAATGTAATTAATTTTTCCTTTGCAATTTGTATATAATCCTATATAGCTTGTTCACCGTGTACTAAGTATTTAATAGAAATAATCCGCCTGCAGTTTGTATACATTTTTATTCGAATGATTTTAGGGGCTCAGAAAATATCGAATCTAAGTTTGTAAATAATTTCTTTATCTAAAAGTTGCCAATTTTGATGTTGTGTGTTTAAATCAAAAATTATTCAAAAGTGCTAAATGTTTGGAATGTAATTAGTTTTATCTTACCACCTTGTACCGACTGTAAAGAATAATGTACCTTTGCGAAATTTTCAATTCATTAATTGAGGATTATGATCCCCGATGAACTGGATCTGCGCATGGGTTCCAAGTATTTATAGGTTGAGAGTACTGCATAATTTCTGGAGTACGTAAATATAAAATCTATCTTTTTCGAATCAAATATTAACCACTTTGCCATTCAAGTAAATGTAATTAATTTTCCTTTGCAATTTGTATAAATCCTTTATAGCTTGTTCATTGTGTACTAAGTATTTTTGTGGAAGGAATCGGCTTGCACTCTGTATGCATTATTGTTCAAATGATCTAAACATGCTCAGAAAATCTCCAATCTAAGTTTGTAAATAATATATTCATCTAAAAGTTGCCAATTTTTATGTTGTGTGTTTAGATCAAAAGTTATTCAAAGTGCTAAATGTTTGGTATGTAATTAGTTTTATCTCACCACCATATACCGACTGAAAGGAAATAATGTACCTTTGCGAAATATTCAATTGATAAATTGAGGATTATGACCCCGATGAACTGGATCTGCGCCTGGGCTCCAAGTATTTATATGTTGAGTCTTGAGTACTGCACAATCTCGAGTATGTAAATATAAAATTTCCCTTTGCAATTTACATGTTTTATTGTTCACCATATACTATAAGTATTTCGTAGAAGGTTGTAGTTCAAGTCGACCTGCACTTTTTATGTATAGAACCGTTTAATTATTCTAAAAGTGCCCAAAAAATGTTGAATCTGCGTTTGTAAATAACATAAATGTTAAACTAAAACGGGTCAGTTTTATGTTATGTGTTTAGTTCCGAAAATATTTCACTGTGTGTTCCTTACTTCTTGGAATAGAAATTTTTAGAATACTTGGTATTATTCATGTTCATAGTTTCGACTACCCCTCATCTAGCTGAATTTTAGAAAAGTATACATGCAATTTTCTGAATAATCCAACTGAGACTAACGTCAATATGCGTTTCATTGATATTTATTTGATCTTGAACAGATAACTTTTTGAAACTTGCTTTTCGCAATGCAACATTAAAAAAAGAAAACTAAAAAAAAGTGTTCCGATGTTAAAAAAATAAATAAATTACAACTTGATGGGACTATTTTGTTTGCAATTTTCATCAACAAAGTCATTGTTTCATTGATATGAGTTTTACTAGTTTTTTCTTCATATTTTTATCTCAGAATCAGTTTTCTCCCACTAGCATATCGAAGTTAATGTTGGGATTTAAAAATATAAACTATTGATTTCATCATAAAAGGATGTTATAAAATCTCCTCCCTCCCAAATTGTCCGAAACATTTGCAAGAACTCGTTAAATTAAAAGTATTACTTAAAATTGTAACTAAAAGAAATAGAAGAGAATGAAAACACTGCTACGCTTCTGAAGTAAACAAAGAGCTGCGTATGTTCTGATAGGTCAATTCCTTTCTATCTGACGTCACAGTACGATCGTTTTTGGATATTCATGCGCTCGAGATGAAATTGTGCGAACAAAATAGTTCCAAATAATTTCGATAACTGTCAGTTAATGGACAATTATATTTTGGAGAACTTTATGAAGAAACGTTCTTTAGCTTATCTTGTATTGTATTTCAGCGGAATAAAATTGCCCCTCAGTTGTCGGAACGAAAATTAATTTAAAGCTTATTTTGAGACTCCGGCCCACGGACTAATAACATGCGCATAATAGTTCACAAAAAAGTTAATAATATTTAGTGCAGCAGAAATAAGCTGAAAAACACCTTGGAGTAGAACAAACTGCAACGGAAACAATTCCTGTTGGAAATGGTAGGTAATGGCTGAAGCCTTTAAATTTAGTGCTTTTTGTAAAATTTCGTAAAATTATATTGCCTTAAGCTCAACGAAGTGAAGTAGAGGGGCACGCGATTTTTGCGTCAAAAATATGTCTCAAAATGCTCTTTCTATTGGTACCCAGTTGAACGTTTGTTTATTTTTATAGTCAGCATGAAAAAGTAAAAATTTTAGTTAACTTGCCCAACAGTTACTTTGAACAAAAAGTACAGTTACTTTTTTTAAGTGGGGGGGGGGGGGGGTGTCGCTCCGCGAAATGTTTTCACTTTTTTGTTACCGATTTGTATGTTGAAGTAGGTTGAGCAACGTTGCTTGAACTCGTCATGAATTAAACTATATAAATATTCAGCAGACATATTGAAACACAAGTCTTTACCACTTTAGATTACAACATTCCATCGCACAAATTTACAGAGAATTGCTGCCACAACGAATCAGTCTTTCTAAATGCAAGAGAGCTGAGTTTAGGGATGAATAGAAAAA
Organism: Uloborus plumipes; assembly: GCA_038373865.1. Classification (NCBI taxonomy): domain Eukaryota; kingdom Metazoa; phylum Arthropoda; class Arachnida; order Araneae; family Uloboridae; genus Uloborus; species Uloborus plumipes. The sequence continues at coordinate 25,759 of JAXGGA010015969.1, forward strand.
AGAAATTTTACTTCTAATTTTGAGAAACATTTAGAATGTTTCTAAAGACAAAAAAAAAAACATGTGAAGCATACACTTTTATTTTTCAGCATTTTATATGTTTTGTAAGAGATTTATAAAATAGACACTTTAATTTGAAAAAAAAAGCAATGTTTCTATTTTTTTTTTCAACTCTCCAGGGGAAGGGGGAAACAATTTTTTCCGGCCACCGGCACAGCCAAAAAATTTAAGGAAATTTTTCATTTCTAGTTCAAATTAAGGGACGGCACACCGATTTTCAGAGTGACTCACTTACTCTGAAGAATCGATTATTTTTAGCAATTCACCGATTCATGTCCAAAGAAAGAGAATTAGATAAAAATGAATGATATTAAGTTTAGCTCATTTGAGTGAACTATTTTCTCAGTTTTATTAACTAGGTCAAATGATCTGAACGAATTTGTATGGTAATAAATGTATTTGTATGGAAGTGTACGCATTTTATACTGTTTCCGGCGTTATTTACGTAGAGTGCACACCCGTTGCATCGCCCCCCTACTCCTGTTCATCGGAAAAGTGCAAAATCACGGGCCTATGGGCGATTGATTGTGCTCAGGTCACCTAGTCGCCCTTGAATCACTTGAAAAAAAAAGAGTGAAAAATGTATCCACATGCACCTTCAACATTTCTCGGTATACTAATCCTTTTGTAGATCAAGATATTTTTTGGTGAAATTATTAAAACTAACATTTCTGAACAATGCTTATTTACTAAAAGTGTAAGAAATGACAACTTCGTATTTCATTCTCCCTTTACTTCTAATAGATGGCGCTGTTTTCAATTTGGACCGATTTTTTTCTCACTTTTCAATTCCGTGATTGACGCAACAAAGGAAGTACCACTTTGCACATCAAACTACTTTAAGAGATCCTTTAGTTTCATAAAAAAAATAATACTTTGAGGAAAAGTAATATTAAAATAGTACCTCGCTCGTGCTTTCATCAATGTTGTAGGAGACATATTATGGATACACTGTTTTCATATTATCGCGTACTTTCCTTGACTCTCAAGAGGCCTTTAAGACATTTTTTTAATTCCTGACATTAATATTTCCGAGTGGTGGTAACATTTAAATTCATTTCCTAGATTGATCTATGTTAGTATTATTAATTACAACCACAGGATCTCTTGAAAGAGTTAAATTTCTGAGGTGGCGCCAGCTGTGTAACGTTAAAAGAAGAACGGAATGGAATGAGTAGTTGATACATCGGCAATTTATTGAGAACACAGAGCACTATTTCCTGAAAGAAGATCTGAGTAGAAGAAGCAGGAATTTGAGAAGCAATAGTTTTAGAATGCACTTCATAAAATTTCTTAAAGGTAACTATAATGTAAGTTAGCGTCCTCTATTGAAAGAAGAAAGCATGAAATGCAAATGCATATTTTGGCATTGTTAGTTTTAACTTTTAAATCGATAAATCTCTGGAAGGAGGATAACATGGAAGGCAGACACAACTGTCTGCAGAAAGTAATGCAATGTAAAGGACACAGAAAGCAATGTAATACATTGGGAGAAGAAAACAATAGTTGAAAGCAAATGTGAATGAAAAACTTCAAAAATGCAAGACTCAAAAAAGTATAAGATTTTATGGCCGAGCAAAGAAACTTATGAAAAAATATGTTTTTTTCCCTCCAGATGCCTTAACAATCAGTATTTGTAAGAGATTGTTCAATTTTCTGTCTTCAGTACCAATCCTTTTTCAGGATTATAGCCGGTAATGAGCCTTCAAAATCTCGCAGCACAGATGATTAGTGTTAAAATTTGCTTGGCCGCACATCAATACAGAAAATTAAATTGAATTAATTTTGACGGTTTTGTGCAGTCTTTCTTTTTTTTTTTTCTAAATGATTCAGTTTAATCTGCGGGATCTAGATCATTGCTCAGAGAGTCGTCCTAACTAAGAATCAATGCCAGGCTCTAAATACTTCGTGCCATTGCGCCCCGAAATAAAATGTCCTTCAACAGGCAAAATAACGTACGGATAAATCTGCAACGGT
>JAXGGA010015970.1:0-27778 GCA_038373865.1 Uloborus plumipes
ATGCAAAACATGGATTAAAAGCCTCAAGCGCGATTCACATAGCGAGCGAAACGCTTTCGCGAAGCGAACTTTTCCCCTCGAAACAGGTTTTCGGAATGCGTTCCCATGACAACGCGGCGAAAATTCGCCTGTCGCGAGCGATCTAGCATGCTAGATATTTTCGCGGGCGAAAGGCGAAAGAAATTTGGCAACGAGAGCGCCAGCCAGTTAGAGGGAAGGCGCCATCTTTGCTCTGTTTTGACCGCGTGGACATTCGATTTCATTGGCTCTCGCGAGTTGGGCGCACTTTATCCTTAGTGGGTGAACACCATCACGTGACTTTCGCCCGCATCTAGTATGAATGATCGGAATTTTTGACCAGCGAGAGAAAAACGCTTCGTTCGTTCGCGTCGCTCGCAATCTGAATCGGCCTTTATACATGTTTCGCTTTTAGCTGGTGCTATTTTTCTGTGAACTTTCCGTGATAATTAAGTTCTTTTGGGAGTTTGTACCTAGAACTTTTTGTACAACCATGTGGACTGATTTCAACTAAATAAGAGGTACTAGGTGACCTGTGCGGAATTCCGCAAAAAAAAAAAAAAAAAACTTTAAACTTAAAATTTAATACGACAATTTTTATTGGCTTCATTTGCACAACATCGCCATCTACTACCGTCGTTCTGACAACTTTTCAAAGAGATCAAAGACACGTTTACTTTTACAACTACTACAAAAGTGATACCCTATATTAAAATCAAATACCCAAGGCTACCACTACACTAAATACTAACGTTATCGCAAAACTACCATAGTATTTTGAAACAATAAAAGTTACAATTAAGGTTTACCGAGCTAAGCCTTGGCTTGAAATGTCGCATTTAAAATTGATTTGAACAACAATGGTAAAACGATTTTAACCGTTGAGCAAAAAATTTAACTTTTTCAAACTTCAATCGCTTATAAGTCGCTTAAACGTGGATTTTCGAGATTGTCGTTACGCGGCGCTAGCGGAGAAACGTTCTAAAGAACGCATTTTTTTTAATCTTTCGAATGAAATCAAAATGGAGACGATACGACAATTATTTCGCTAGATAGAGTCAATTTTGTGAACAAGAATTGAAGTTCGAATAAAAAACGAACCGACAATTTTTAGAGGGTGGGTCTAATTTTCGTCAATAGCCCGCGGGATAAGCTTCAAAATCATAAATTTTCATGCAATTCGATAAAGAAATGAGCGACTTTCGACCGGGTATAGGATTCGGCTTAGAGAAATAATATATAGAGACTAGGTGACCCGTGCGGAATTCCGCAAAAAAAAAAAAAAATAAATAAATAAATAAATAAATAAAAAAAACTCTAAACTTAAAATTTAATACGACAATTTTTATTGGCTTCATTTGCACAACATCGCCATCTACTGCCGTCGTTCTGACAACTTTTCAAAGAGATCAAAGACACGTTCACTTTTACAACTACTACAAAAGTGATACCCTATATTAAAGTCAAATACCCAAGGCTACTACTAAACTAAATACTAACGTTATCGCAAAACTACCATAGTATTTTGAAACAATAAAAGTTACAATTAAGATTTACCGAGCTAAGCCTTGGCTTGAAATGTCGCATTTAAAATTGATTTGAGCAACAATGTATAACGATTTTGACAGTTGAGCAAAAAATTTAACTTTTTCAAACTTCAATCGCTTATAAGTCGCTTAAACGTGGATTTTCGAGATTCTCGTTACGCGGCGCTAGCGGAGAAACGTTCTAAAGAACGCATTTTTTTTAATCTTTCGAATGAAATCAAAATGGAGACGATACGACAATTATTTAGCTAGATAAAGTCAATTTTGTGCCCAAATATTGAAGTTCGAATAAAAAACGAACCGACACTTTTTAGAGGGTGGGTCTAATTTTCGTCAATAGCCCGCAGGATAAGCTTCAAAATCATAAATTTTCTTGCAATTCGATAAAGAAATGAGCGAGTTTCGACCGGGTATAGGATTCGGCTTAGAGAAATAATATATGGAGACTAGCTGCGTGGCCCGGCGTTGCACGGGCTTTAATGTAGTGAAGGCAGTTTGAGAAAACTACTCGCCGCCAAGGTGCCTCACCTTTAAAGTAGTGAGGAAAGTTTAAACAACCTACTCGCCGCCAAGGCGGCTCGCCTTTAAAGCAGCGAGGAAAGTTTCAAGAAACCACTCGCCGCCAAGCCGGCTCGCCTTTAAAATACTAAGAAAATTTTTAACATACTCCCCGCTAAAGCGGCTCGCTAAAGAGCTTTCCTGTATCAAAAAGTCAATCGAATTATTTATACATAAAAAAGACCTAGCTGCGCGGCCTGGCGTTGCATGGGCTACTTCTGTAAAAATGTACTACACAACACAATACCCAATATAAAAATACCACGCACTTTTATTATGTGTTTAGATAAGTACCCATGTTGTACTAAACCATGACAAATCAAATTATTTAGATTAGTAACTATATGCAACCATTAAAAAAAGTTAGACTCATTTGAAGCCAACGTATATATGTGATACATAAGGAAAAAAACGTTAAAAGAATAATTAAACACTACCCAATATAAAAATACTATGCAATTAAGCTATGTGTTTAGTACCAATGATACAAAGTAGTAAAAACGTTACAAAAATATGATGAATCATATTATTTACTTAGATTAGTAACTATCTTAAATCATTAAAAAATAAATAAATAAATAAAATTATATTTGACTCATTTGAAACCTACTTACATACCTATTGCATAAGAAAAAAAAAAGTCAAAAGAATAAGAAAACAATAGCAGTACGAAACAAAAACGATATCGACAATATCTGAAGTCTTCCCCACTATTTTTTTTTTAAGTTAAAAGGCACGTTTGTTGTCAAACATCAAATTGCTACAATATGTCACAATTAAATATTAAAGGCTAAAATCTTTGCAATTGTACCGAACTAAAAGGAATTATTCCTTGTTATAATCATCATAGGAGAGCCTAGAACCGCAGTAAAATAAAATGCTTGTAAGAAACGAAATGAAGAAAAGGGAGCCAACAATAAATTTAAAAGATGTCGGCATAGTAACGCAATAAAACGTTAATAATTTGATCAGAAAAGAGGTTTTCGAACTCAAAGTTCAAACGCTTGTAACTTTTTTTCTAGTGGAGATAAAAGCTTGGTTCTTCGACTGTAAGTCGAATCAATTCTGGGGTTAAAAATATCGCTCTATCCAATGGCGTAAAAATCAAAACTGTGGAATAATTAGTTTATTTTTTATTGATGGTTTTAATGAACCAAGTATTGCAAGAAATCGGGCGAAGCCTTGCAAAAGGCAAGTTTAAAAATTGAATAACTCGTGCTGTGTTTAAGTTAGAGAATCGGAACAAACTGCATAGGACGGACAAAATTTTTCTGCTTCCAACGATATATAACATTAATATGTGCAAGTAATTTTTAACCCCAGTATTCGGCGATTTACGTGAAAATTTGCCTTGAATTCGAATAAAAAACGAATCGCTAATCGAATCTTTTCAAACTATAGCCTAAAGTCTTTCTGGATAAATGGACTATTCAATACAAAAAGAATTTTTCAAATCGAACCAGTAGTTCCTGAGATTAGCGCGTTCAAACAAACAAACAAACAAACAAACTCTACAGCTTTATATATTAGTAAAGATGTTGCAATAATAAAATGGCCTTTAAAATCAGAAAATGGCCTTTCTAGGCCTATATTTGTAATCGACATGAACCTTTAAGCATACAACTTGATAAAATTACGGATATTTAATTCTAATTTTTGCGAGCTTTTTTTAGTCCTCCTATTAGAGGAATTATGCAAAAATGTGGATTAAAAACCGCATACTTTTTCGCTTTTACTTGATGCTATTTTTTTTTTTTTTTTTTTTTTTTTTTTTTTTTTGTGAATTTTCCGTGAATCCTGAGTCAATCAAGTACTCCGGAGTGGATTTGAGGTCTCCCTGTTTCTCCTACGGACAGCTCTATGTTGCTTGCTCGAGAGTAGGTTCACCCAAAAATTTATTTATTCTTGCGCCTGAAGGTGAAACTAAGAACGTTGTTTTTGAACAAGTTTTGCGTTAAATTTTTATTAGAATTTTTTGAGAAGCAAAAGTTTTATATTAATACGCACCCGGGCAACGCCGGGTATAAAGCTAGTGATTAAATATGAAATCCATTGTTACAAAACGTGGTTGACATGAAACTGTAATAATAATGATAATGAGAATTTTAAATGAAGGCTTAACTAAATCAAACATGAAACTCATTAGCGGGCAACGTACGTAATATGTGTTAAAATCTTATGAACAACGAGAAACTAGAATTGCTTTGAAATATAAATTAGTTGAAAAGCCGTTGATATTTAAATGGCTTTGATTAAGCTAGTACACAAATAAATACCAGAGAATAACAAAGATTATTTTTTAGTGTCAATCGTTTAAAATTTTAGACGCGTTGATAGTTTCTTCCTTTTTTTCACAGTTTATTTTATGGAGCATTTACTTAAGAAAATTAGATGAAGTTTCGTAATGGAAACATTACCTTATTTCATAAGTACACTAACACTAAAAAGAATAAAATAAAATAATTTGGGAAGAAAATAGAACCGACTTCAGTTGGAAATTGCTCTAAAAAGTAAAAAATAAATTTTTTCTTTGAACACCATCGAAACTATTTTTAAACATAAGTTTTGAAGTCGGCGTGAAAACGATAGGTAAAATGATATTTAACCATATTTTGGCAACTTTTTTCAGAGAAACCATTGAAAATTAAAAGCAGAATATTTGCACCATTACACGAATGTGTGGTAATCAATGAAATGTATCCATTAAAATTTATATTTATGGTTGAATTGTAGTTGCGTATGATTATACATTGTTTTTGCGCCGACTTCAAAACTTATGTTTAAAAGTAGTTTCGATGGTGTTCAAAGAAAGAAATTATTTTTTATTTTTTAGAGCAATTTCCAACTGAAGTCGGTTCTATTTTTTTCCAAAATTATTTTAATAGTTACACTGTAATTTTTGATTGAATTTTCATAAAAATTAAAATAAAAAGAGAAAATACATAATTACAGAAACTTCTTACTTGTTACTCGCTACAGGATTCAATTTTTGATTCCAACACAGTTGGAATTCTATTGCCAATTTAGTCTCCTATCAAAATGTGAAACTGGTCTTTGGTCTCTTTTAAACAAATTCTGTTAAATATGTACTGTTTTCTAATTCGAATGTGAATCTCCTTTTATCTCTTATTTTGGCAATCTCATGCCTGGTTTGTTTGAAATTAGAGGTCTTTAAACAAATATGTAAAAATTATTTTTAATCAATTTGTTGGGAGTAATTTAGTTTTAGATTTAGTTTTTAATTTTTTTTGCTATTGAAAATATCTTTTGATTAAAATGATTCCAATGAGAAACAGTAATCGTTGAAAGTTACTAAAACTGATGCCAAATAGTTTTAGCGAATGGATTTCATAAGCTTTTTACCATGATAAAGCTTTTGATTCACATAAGAGATTTTTCCAGTCGCTGCCCCTGTAAAATAGGTTTCCTTGTTATGTAATGCAAGCTGCAGGAAAAGTAATTTAATGAAATTCGGACTGAATTCGTCTTACTAGCGCGGAGCAGTTGAATGTTTCAACAAAAGGAAATATCTACATTGGAATGTTTCAAAACTTCTTCTGTATTGAACATTTTTTTTTAAACATATGTTTTGAACTCGGAAACAATTAATTGAAAGGAAAATAATAAATTTGGAGAAAATAAAATTGTGGTGTCGCCAAAGTTCGTGCGCAAAAACGAAATATTTACATTTTACGAAGCAAAAATATCTTTTAGTAGTCTGTAGTGTATCATTACACGTGATTAGATAGAATTCGAACTTTTCCATTGATACCACGTGACTATGGGAAGCTTCGGGTGCGAATCTGCATTGGACTCCCTTGACACCTGGTTTAGTTGTTCTACTGTACTGAGTAATACAATTTTTCATTCTTATAGAAGTCATTTGAGAAGATTCTCATTTGTTCAGATTCGAATACCGCAAGCGCCAATAGAGTGAAAGCTTTGCGCTTCGGCCCAAACGAAAACAGGTTTTTCCGCACTGCTACAATGCTGTTCTTTAGGGCTGCCACAGTAGATAAAAGTCGTCAAGTAATGCGTTTCAAAAAATTTAAATATGGTTTTCGCCACAAAAAGTATAAAACCATCACCGCTGACACCCGTGGCAGGTTATTTGATTGGCAAATTCAATCTCAATAGAGAATTAACAAACTTAAACTAATTGATAACGGAAAGAAAAATACTCCACAAAGAAAAGATAGTATTGTTGCAATATTATTTTCTATGTGAAAGCCCGAGAGAACCACCTATATAACATGCAATACACCGCCAACTCGGCTATTTCGATCCATGGACAGCTGTTTCGAGCTTATTATGCTCTCATCAGCATGGAACACGAAAGTAGTCGAGTTGGAGGCAAAAATCTTCTTATAAAGCAACGAGAGCTAAAAAAAACTGGTAGCTAATGTGAAATTAGAATACCAGCGAGCGACCGCACTTGGTACGGTATAACTCGTAAATATTTTTAGGCAGAGCTCAAGGTATAAAGAAGTAAGTAACCGCCTCTAAGCAAGGGCTAAGGTCGAAACAGCTGTCCATGGATCGAAATAGCCGAGTTGGCGGTATATTGCATGTTTCTGCCTTAGCCCTTGCTTAGGGGCGGTTACTTACTGCTTTACTCCTAAAAAGCGTCACTAGTTTCATTTCTCAAGGCGCGCTGGTTTTTTTTTTTGCGTGTGTGTGGGTTTTGTAAAACTTCATGAAAAATCAATCATAGTGTTTTAAAACTCGGCGATGGTAAATTTTTGTGTTTTGCAAATCTTTTAAAAATATCTTTCGCAATATAATTTTGAACAATTATTAGCAACACGTAAATTGTTCAAAGTTTGGCAACGTCCCGAAACTTTTCTGGTAACCCTAGATCCGCAACAATGAATAATTGAAAGTAAAAGTAAAGGAGTCGGATCTAAAGCAGTGAAACTTAATCTTGATGCTTCGGCCTGTATATATAGCGGCTCTAGTTAGACCACTGCCCCTATAATACTAGTGTTACAGGTGCAACCGTTAGACTTAGTAACCACGTGCTATATATTTATTTTACCGATTTATTTCATGAGTCTATCAATATGTTTTAAATTTATAATATTGCGATATTAGTTTTAAATGAATATCGTCTACTTTTGTTATGACTGCGAGACTAGGCATACAGAAAATATGCCGTGAAATAATCTCTGAAAACATTTTCAAGCCGCTTTTGAAACAGAAGGAATGGAAAATTTTAGTAGTTGATGAATTCGCTCTGAAATTCATTTCTACTTGCTTTAAGACTGAGGAGATATTTGCTTACAATATTGCTCTTATTGAGCATCTTGAGCAATTCAGAGAGCCACTGATTTATTTCTCTGCAATTTATCTCTTATATGGAACCACGGAAAGTTTAGACCTTCTCAAAAGTGATCTCATTACATACGCCACAATGTATAAGAGTGCTCATGTATTTTTCTTGTCTTTCATCGAAGACAAAGTATTTGAAGATCTCTGCGAATACTCAAACATCGGTTTCGTTGAAACATTTAAAGAAGTGGGTATTATGTTTATACCTTGTGAATCTCAAGTTTTTTCTTTCAATGACAAACTATTTTTTTCAACTTTCTTCGACGTCTGTTATGATTTAAACATGGACCATGTGAAAGAGATTGCAAAAAAGATTGTTTCACTGTGCGCTGCTCTAGGAGTTAGTCCTCTGATAAGATATCGTAGGGCTTTTATCAAAAATCTTATACTTGCACAGGCTGTACAGCAGGAGCTGAACGCGTATGAAAACTCTTCCTCTTTTATGAACAATCGTGCTCAATCTGATGTACAGTGTCAGTTTCTGATACTGGATCGTGGTTTTGACTGCATCTCACCACTTGTCCATGAATTCACTTTCCAAGCAATGGCATATGACATCCTGAATATCAGCGATGATGTTTATGCCAAAAACCTTTCGAATTCGGCCGAAGTTTCTACAGCGACAAAGAAAGATGAAGAGGACCTTCCCATTTCTCTGACTGAAGACGACGAACAGTGGTGTCGTCTGAGACACGAACACATCGCTAACGTCGGCAAAGCTCTCGATAATATGAAATACGGCATAATTCTTGCAAGGACATCGGAGAGTCATCCTCGTTTACAAAAACTCCCCGAACTAGGAGATGCTGTCAGAAAACACTTGATTACACATAGGAATGTGGCTTTGGACAGTTTTAGGAGCATTGCTGGGGAATGTATGTCCTTGTTCTGCAGGGGATTAAATGTACTTGCTGAAGTAGAACAGAATTTGGCTGTGGGAAAATCAGCAGAAGATAAACCCATCACGAACAATATTATATCAGACCTTATGAACATTCTTGCAAGTAAAAGTTATAAAATCAGTGAAAAGCTCAGGGTACTACTACTGTATATTTTCTTTAAGAAGGGAATATCTAAACAAATTTTCTTCGACATATTATCGAAAGCTGACTTATCTTTTTCGGATGTATATCCTATAACAAATGTTCTTCATTTAGACATAGATATATTTAGGTCTGGTAAATGTAACGCGCTAGATGATCTACCGGACGTTGAAGATGCTGATGATGGTGCGGACTCTGTCATATCCTTCAAACAATCGCGCTGGGTTCCTCTTGTGAAAACTGTAATGCAAAGATGCATACAGGGGGAACTTAGCCACGATCTGTATCCGTTTTTCGAAGGTGGCAGCGAGGAACCTTTGCTTAAAGGAAGACATTCTCCATCCTGGTGTGCTGATGGAAAACGCGACGAGGCGTCAATGCTGATTTTGTACATTGTGGGCGGAGTGACGTACTCAGAGATGAGGTGTGCTTACGAAGTGATGAAAATGTACCCTGGTTGGGACATATTTATTGGCGGAGATACTTTGATTACGCCAAATGAGTTCCTCGACAGGCTTAGAGGACTGAGCAGATTCTTTGGGAACTCTTGAAAGTACTTGTTGGTTGAAGGTTCAGAGCAAAGGATTCATTACCCAAATGATTTTGAAGAAACTATGTTTCAATAAAATTTGCAGTAAAACTCCATATGTTTTATCATTTTTTTCTTTTTATTATTTCTTATTTGGAGAGAAAATTTTTTACTCAAAGTGAAAATTTTACTGTCGGCAGCCTCTTTTGCTTGAAAATTAGCTAAGAACTTTGTTTCCTTATAGGTAATTTTGGAATATATTTGTGCCAATGAACCAAAAGTACATTTATTTAAATCTTATCTATATATACACTGGCGGAAAAAAAATCCCAACACCAAGAAAGACTTGTGTTATATAGACGAAATTTGGTAGGCGTGTTTATACAACTGAAAGATGACATCGATTGAAATTTCGCGCTCCGCGCATAAGTGTGGCGCAGCTGGCGTCAATCAGAACATGTAAATAAGGCTTGTTTTTAAAAGCGTGTTATGAAGCTCGTGAGTATTATTTTTCCTTGAAATTTGACGAATTGCGTTCATGTTAGCCAGGAATGCCTTTAAGAAGACGAAGAAGCCATTATCAACAGCTCACCGAGTTTAAACGAGGTCGTACAATTTGGCTACGAGAAAGTGGATTTTCACTTCGCGATATTGCAGAAAGACTTGAGTGGGAATGTTTCTACCATGCATGATTATTGAAAGCCATAGTAAAGGTATACTAATACCTCAAGAAGATCAAGTTCCGAGCTGCCACGTGGCACGACTGAGAAGGAAGATCGCCGAATCTTGCGTACGGCTGTGGCGCATCGTACTGCATCTGCGGCTGACATTCGAGCTGCAGTTGGTACCGCCGTGACCCAAGGAACGGTAAGAAACTGTTTACTTCAAGGACAGCTCCGAGCCAGCAGCCTGTTACCGGTATTCCATTGACTGCAAACCATCCGACGGCAGTGGTGCTAAGACAGAGCTTACTGGAGGTCGGAGTGGAGTTCTGTTGTAATTTTTGATGAAAACAGATTCTGCCTTAGTGCCAGTGGTGGCTGTATATTGGTCAGAAGAAGGCCAGGGGACCGCCTGCATCTAAGCGATCTACGGCCCAGACACACGGGACCCACACCTGGAGTCATGGTGTCTGGAGCAATTTCCTACGACAGCAGGGGCACTCTTGTGGTTATCACAAACTCACTGACTGAAAATTTGTCGTCACTCTGGTAATTTAACCAGTAATACAGTCCTTCATGAGTAGCATTCAAGGGGGAGTTTTCCAACAGGATAACGCTCACCCTCACATCGCTGCTGTAACGCAATGTGCTCTACAGAGTGCTGACATGTTACCATGACCTGCAAAATCACCTGGTCTGTCTCTAATTGAAAACGTATGCGATATCATTGGACGGCACCTCGAGCATCATCCACAGTTAGCAATGACGGTCCTAGTATTGACACAACAAGTGGAACAAGCATGGCACTCCATACCACAAAGTGACATTCGGCACCTGTATGACATTATGCATGCACGCTTGCAGGCTTGCCTTCAAAATTCTGGCGGTTACACCCTCTATTAAATTAACTTAATTTCACATTTGCACAGCATTTTCTTGAGCTTAAATTAGCCAGTGATCTTGTAAATTTAATCAATTAAACATGTTAACTAGACAATTGCATTACCCAAATTTCATTACTCTACAGTAATTTTTTCTTGGTGTTGGGATTTTTTTTTCCGCCAGTGTATAAAGATGACGGTGTTCGTTTGTAACCGCTGGCCAGAAGCTCCCACAGCACCTACAGACCTGAAACTTGGCTCAAAAATTCGAACGTATCCCCGTGTGATGCACCTCGAAAGCCAAATTTTTAATTTCAAATTAGTTATTTTTAAATTAATTAATTAGTCTCATTTTCGGTGTATCCACCATAATTGAGGGGGGAAAACCTTCCTTCACCCCAAAATATTATATACCGCTGGAAAGGGTTTTTTTTCTGAAAAAGAAAAGTTTTAGCACGTTTCTGTCCGTTAATTATAACAGGAGATATTAATTAATCAAATTTAGCCAATTTTCAAGGCTTAACTATGTACGCAATACTGAAACACTAGGTCCATTTTCCTGATCAGCTGCTCTTTTGACCCTGAAGTTACTTTGTGGTTTAAATTAGCGTATAGATTTAAGCCTTGAAAATTTATTCAATTTGATTAATTAATATCTCCTGTTACTTACTTAACTTTCTGTCTTTTATATTTATTTGGCGAATTGATTTAAACTTTAACATGACTTTAAGTGGAATTTAAAAGATTGTGGAGCGCATTTGAACTAAAGAATATAATAACTTTTCTTCAGAGGGGGTTGGAGTGAACTTAAATTTATTCAGTTGACTTCCTCAAAATTCGGTGTTACCGAAAATATCAGAATGGAACTATTATTTTTTAAAATTTAGTGATGTCTATTCAATTACTCTTCGTATTTGGCGTCGTAAACTTTGGCAACAATCGAGAAATTTACCTAACCTCCCAGTCAGTGAAACACTACTTTCTCCAAATCAAAGAAAAAGAAAACGCTTTGGGAAGGAAGAGTAGTTGTTTGCAGTGTAAAGCGTATTTTATTGCATGAGTCTTTATTGCCGCCATCACAAAATTTTTAACAATAATAATTCTATTCTGACATTTTCGGTAACACCGCTATTCAGTTACTCTTCGTATTTGGCGTCACAAAGTTTGGCAACAATCGGGAAATTTACCAAACCTCCAGCCACTGAAATCTTGCCTTTTTGAGGGTCACTGTTAGATTGTAATCACTTCAAAGAGATGGTGCGAAAGACATTATGTTTTTTTCCTTTTAATGTTCACATTAAAATCATGGAAGAATGGTTGTGGCTGAGCTACCTGATACAATCGGTTCCCTATGTTAATAAATTTAGATTTGGCGACCAATTTTACATTGAAATTACGGTTAAATCGATGAATTATATTAAATTTCAAGGGCAATATTGCTGTGTTCGTTGAGAGTTTTTGAAAATCTTGGCACTACAGTTGTGTCAAAAGTTCCAATGAAACGTAAAAATTTCGCTAAAAATAAATAAGTTCGTCACACACACACACGAAAAGAGGAAAAGTCTTAAGAGTGAGTTAAAATTTATTTAGTTAACTTTCTTTACATTGATTGCACGGGCACCGCCGTGCGGGTACTGCTAGTTATTTATTATAACGGGACGAGCAACCAAAATTTTTACATCATTAGAATGAAAAAAAAAAAATAATTACATAAATGAGACAAAAATCTGTCAAGAAAAAGTTGTTCTTTATTAACGTGGATTTTTCAATTGAATAATAGTTTACGCTTATTACAGTAATTATAACGGTTTTACATTTAACCATTGTTGTTGCTTGTATATGCTGCAAAAGCTAAGTGGAAAAAAAGTTCTTATCGCCAAAACCATGACAACCAGCTGGGAAAAGAGTGGAGAGTGGGAAAGTGGAAGCGCCAGCTCTCATTACACAGGATACATTGTAAATAATCTTTAAATAGTTTAAAAAAACTAAAAAATACGCTTTGTTGATGCACTTATAATGTATCAACGTGTAATAATATAGTTTAGCCTTTAGTATTTACAACAGTATTAAACATATTACAGTGAACTCTCACTTATACGCCGCCTCATTTATGCGCCTTTTTCACTTATACGACGATTTTAAATGGTCCCAGCACATCCCATAGCAAAATAATGATAGTATCATTCGTTTATGCGTCGCTCTAAAGATAAATATTTCACTTATGCGCCGAATTTTCAATAAAATGTAAAAAAATTTAGTTTATTTTCTTTAAAAAATAAGCATTTTTATTCACTTTCCTCTAAAAATCTTTCGTCTTTATTGCTCACGGAAGGCATTTTTTCCCCTTGAACTAGAGTTTGGAGAGAGACAATTATCTATTATGCATCGTTTTAAAGGGAACAGTTTGTAATTAGGTATGCTAGAATTTTTGTTTTCTCTTTATCATTGTAGTTACGTTACAGTAATTGCCAAACCGTACTATGTCCCTTTTCTATAGAAACATTCATTCTTTCATTAGAACCTATGTTGCGTTTTAGTCCTGTAAATAGGCTGGTTCAATTATACGTCTCTCTCACTTATGCGCCTTTTTCTATTGGTCTCTTGGGCCGGCACATAAGTGAGAGTTCACTGTACTTTTGTATGTAAAGAACGTGAATTTTATCTTTTATTCAAAGTTACATACATACTGACAAACAATACACAAGTGAAACTATGAAAGCGTATTAAAAATGAATATTGTTTTTAACCGACTTCAACAAAGGAGGAGGTAAAACAATTCATCGGAGAATTTTTTTTTGTATGTCCAAAGATTACTCGAAGACGCCTGGACCGATTTCAAAAATTATTTTTTGTTTGAAAGGGTTTCAATTCCAATTGGTCCCATCCTGGTCCGGGTTTGATAGCGAGAACATGCTGAAATCGATCGAAATAGAAATCGTGATCACAGTAAACGTAATAATGAACGAATCTTAATAATTAATCGATAGTTTAGAATGTAAGGCTTTTCTGGATTACATAATGAAATTCAGTTCAATGGTCTTTTTGAAATTTTTAAGTATGTTATAAGATAACTCAACGACGCTTGGACCGATTTCAGCAATTATTTATTTATTTATTATTTTTTTTTTTTGAAAACTGGAAAGTATACCCATACCTTCCAGTTTGTCCAGTGATCTCAGTCCGGGTTTGATAACGGGATCCTGCAGAAATCGAAGGAAATAGAAACCGTAATCACAGACAATTTTGAATGATGTTAAAAATTCAGGAAACTTTTATGGTAAATATTACCGTAAAATGTTGCATTTACAGTAACGAAAATATTTACAGTAAATTGTACCATAAAAAAGAAACGATTACAGCACCAGTTGATAAACCACGTGACTTACTGAGCGAAGCACATAATACTCAATTTCTGTTCGCCATGTGTGGTCTATTCGGTACAATGGATAGAGAAGCGAAGTGCGATAACTGCGTCATGGGTTCGATCCTAGCTTTTTGCATTTTTTAACTCTACTTTTCTCTACCGTAAAATTTTACAGTAAAATTGGATTTTACGGTGAAAGTTACTGGCAACATGGATGCCAGTAACTTTTACCGTAAAATTTCAGGAAAATTTTTAACAGTGAAGGCTTCGCTGGAATACATAATGAAATTAATTTCTATGGTCTTTTTATCTTCATTTAATGCTGATAACAGATAACGGGCTACGTATATATAGTATTTCTATCGCTAGAAACTACTATTGTTTTGAATAACAAATTAGTTGAAAAGCCTTTAATATTTAAATGTCTTTGATTAAACTAGTACACAAATAAATACAAGAGAATAACAAGGATTAGTTTTTAGTGTCAGTCGTTTAAAACTTTAGACGCGTTGATAGTTTCTTTCTTTTTTTTCTTGCATAGTTTATTTTATGGAGCATTTACTTAAGAAAATTAGGTGAAGTTTCGTAATGGAAACATTAGCTTATTTCAGAAGTACATATACACTAAAAAGAATAAAATAAAATAATTTGAACAAAAAAATGAACCGACTTTAGAACTTCACTTGCTCTAAAAAGTAAAAAATCTGGTATGGACCCCACACTACTTCCTTTTACGTATAAATTTCTTAGTAAAGTGTTAAAAAAAGTGCTTGGAGTGAGCAAGGTAACAATTCAAATATTTACTCCCCTAATCTGCCACGAAACAATGCAAAAAATATTTTACAATGGTTAATTTTCTAAATATTGCTGATTTTAATATCATTCAGTGAATTTTTCGCAAAATATCGCCAATAGCGCCAAGTTGAACCCAAATTCTAAAAATAATTTTTTCGCCAAATTTGTCGCCAGCGTCAAACCCTTGGCGACCAAAAGATTGGCGACATATCGCCAAGTGGTCGCGCCAATTCATATCACTTGAGTCTGCATTGAAATTAACACTGATTTACCCCAAAAAAGGGGTAAAACACCCCCTTGGGAACATTCGAATGCAACCACAAGGGGAGGTGCACAACTAGACCATCCTCAGAGCCTACATACCAAGCTAGAAGCTTCTACGGTATATAGTTTTTGAGTTATGCGACCCACATACGCACACACGTACATACAGACGTCACGAGAAAACTCGTCGTAATTAACTCGGGGGTGGTTGAAAAAAAAATTTCGGCTGCTTATATGTTGGTAGGTACATATGCACGTGCTGACAGGTCAAAAAAACTAAGGAATTTTCATTCGGGGGTGAGCAAAATCAAAATTTAGACTCAAATTTGAGTGATTTTTTTTTCGCGATCACAATACTTCCTTTACTACGTAAAAGGAAGTAAAAATGATTTTATTTTTTGAACACTATCGATACTATATATTTAAATATAAGTTTTGAAGGCGGTGCAAAAACTACAGGTAAAATGAATAACTACATTTTGCCAACATTTTTCGGAGAAACCATTGAAAATTAAGCGCTGAATATTTGTACCATTACATAAATATGTGGTTGTCAATGTAGTGTATGCGAATGTGATTAAAGAACCTGGATTCATTGAAATTTATATTTGTAGTTCAATTATAGTTTCGTATGATTCTATTTAGTGTTTTTGCGCCGACTTCAAAACTTATGTTTAAATGTAGTATCAATGGTGTTCAAATAATAAATTTATTTTTTACTTTTTGGAGCACTTGCCGAGTGAAGTTCTGAAGTCGGTTCAATTTTTTTTTCAAAAATATTTTTATTACAGTATAATACAGCTAATTTTATAGTAATAAACGAAAAATTGCTAATTTTACAGTAATAAACTGTAAAATTGCTAACTTTACAGCACTAAACTGAAATTGCTAATTTTGCAGTTTATTACCGTGCATTTTACAGTTTTAAACTGGAACTTCTGTTGCCAGTATTTTCCTGTTGTTTTTACAAAGGGCCGTGGTGGTCCGATCGGTAAGGCATCGGACTCGTGTCTGAAAGGACCCGGGTTCGATCCCAGCCGATCAAAGATCCACCGTCTTGATTAATGGTGACTGGGAGGCGTTAAAAATGTCGTGGTCACAAAGTCCTCCAAGTGAAACGATACCTCTGGGGGTGCTAGGGCCTATGGTTTGCTCGACCCTAGGTTCTGGTTCAAAATTAAGAACAGAGCGCTCTTCAGGGCCCTATCCCGGTTAAACCACTAAGCTGGTAGGTACGGGGGACCCTGGAGGGTGAAATGAAATGTTGTTTTTACAGTATAATGCAGCTAAATTTTACGGCAATAAACTGTTAAATTGCTTATTTTACCATAAGAAACCGTAAGATTATCCGTTTTGCAGTTTATTACAGTAACAGTAACCGTTTTACTGTTAACAGTTTTAAATTGGAACCTCGGCTGCCAGTATCATATTGTAAAAGCAACAGTTTGTTTTTTTGCAGTGAGGGGCGTAACTTTAAAACGTGCAAACTGTGCCATTGAAATTTTTAGAATGGATGTGGTTAGATTTTAGAGGGTTGTTGGTCTAATTTTAAGAGTGTTCTTGTTTTTTGAAGGGTCCGCCTTTGTGGGCAACGCTGGCTTAGCTATTGATATTAGAATAAGCTACTGGAATATTTATCGAAATGATAACACATAGATAATTATTTACAGCTTAAGCTTAGTCGAGTCAACATAGGGGAAGACCGCCTATATTGGACCACTGCTTAAATTGGACTTCGGGCTTAAAATCTAGTACAGAGATCTGTGCTACACTTTAATAGTAGAAACATAAAGTTTTAGGAATAAAATCAATGTCTATGAAGTTTCACCGGTCTTCGAACTGTTTAGCGAGAGTTACGGCTTGATTTGTGTTGAAAACGTTAGAAATCTTATTTTGCGGACTTGTTTCTAGAAAGATAACTCAGAAACTTGTGAATTGCGGTAAAATGCTGTTACAGTATTATAATCCGTGTTTAATAAGGATTATATCGATGTATTTACATGCGCTATTGTGATAGTTTTTGACAGAGCTATGAGCTGAAGAATAAAAAATGGCGTGTTTTCCTTTATTGAACCGAAAACATTTTCCTATATTGGACCGGTGGTCCAATTTAAGAATATGATTTTAAACAAGACTTTTTATTAATCATAACATAAAATAAGTGACTCGTTTTATTTAATAGCGTAGTTAAAATTATTTTAAGCATATTTTAACCCCTATTCAGGATATTCATTTAAACTTTTTTATCAAGCACATTTTTACCAAGCAGAAATGTATGTTTTTTTTTTCTCTCTTCACCCATAAGGCTGCAGTTTCAGGTTGTTAAACATAGTTATTAACTTAAATAACATTTAATCTGGTTTACCGAGAGAAAAATATGAAATTCTTCGATATTTTGGAAACAATTTATATGCTACTAAAACGTTCAATGTAGATGAAGCCGGTCTTTTCACTGTCCAAAAGTCCCAAAATATATTGACGTATAGAGGTTAACATCAGATTGCATCAGTAATGAGTGGTGAACGTGGTAGAAACACACTGGTTATTTGCTGCATGAGTGCAAGCTCCCCATGCTTATTTTCAAAAGATTACGTTACATGTATGACCTTATCGTAAAAGCTTCCCTGGTGAGCAATATGCTTATTCAAAAAAAAGAAAAAAAATGTTGGATCACAAACGATAATTTGCACAATTGATACAACCTTTCATCAAAACTGTTAAGCCAAGCAATGTAAAAAGAATATCCTTCTATAACGGATAGGCACAGCACTTACATAAAGAACATTGATGCAATAAACTTTTCTAACGAGAACGATATAATAATGCTTTCTCTTTAAACACATCATGCACGTATATGTGGTTTTTATTAATTATTATTATTATTATTAATTATTATTATTAAAGACTTTTTCTGTACTTGCTTCTGTCATGGTTTTCACGTTTTACTTCCGGTTGCAGAGTTAAATCCAGCCGCGTGAACTTTAATGCGCTTCCGCTTTATAGTGGAGTTGAGTCGAGTACTAACATTGGCAGGACTACGACTGTAAGCTTTAAATCCAACTGAAATTGTTGGAGATAAACCTTGCAATATTAAAGCAAAAGAAGAAATGAAACGAATGAGATTAGCTAACAATCAACATATTAGTCCAGTTCAAAAATTTACTTAAGTGACTTATTAAAAAGGGCTGTAGAAAATGCATTGGTAGTTCTTCAAATTGAACATAACGCTTGATGGCGTTTGACTCAAAGTAAGTTGATAAATTAACAAAATTGGAAACGAAATATTCTCATGAATAAAAAATAAAGTGTTCGTGAATAGCATTTTTAACGGCGTTTGTTATTTTCTCGGTGAATTATGCTTAACGACGTTTGTCCTCACGCAATTCTAAATAAATTTTTAAACGAAAAAACTTTGAAATAAAATATAAAAAAAACTTTTTAAATTTAAAGACTATTTCTGTCCGCTCATTCGCACTAAAAAGTATAAAATAAACGGTGAAAATGCGCTTTGGGTCCCTGCTTGGCGCATTTTCAAAAAGTCGCCAATTTTTGCGTACTGTCTCTCGCAGCTTTCAATTCGCGAGACAAGGAAAAACGCGCCAGTTGGCGACTTTTTGAAAATGCGCCAAGCAGGGACCCAAAGCGCATTTTCACCGTTTATTTTATACTTTTTAATGCGAATGAGCGGACAGAAATAGTCTTTAAATTTAAAAAGTTTTTTTTATATTTTATTATTCAGTCTGTCTTCATATTTTAATCGAGCATGTCATACATGGATGCGAGAACATTTAATGAAATCCATTATATAATATTGCATAAGAGAGCTGTTTGGTAACTCTTATGGGCAAACCACAATTAAGGCCATGGCAAATGCTCTGAGTTGATTCCAAAGAACAGCAGTTTGGCCTGTTAATTGACATGTGTTTAATGACATTGACTTGGCTGCAACAGAATTAGAGGCAAGTAGTCCAGATAAAACTACTCAAAGTGAACAGGTTACATGTTCGGTACACCATGTACAAGAGCTAGCTACGACTTAAATTAGTACAATTTCTGCAGAATCAGCGGATAGTTCTCATTAAAACATGATTACCAACTCTAACTATGATTTTGTAAAGCCGGCTCACATATCACCTTTGTTTAAAAAAATAGAAAGAACAAAAAGGAAGGCTGTCTCAGCAATCATTCTAACGCCGTATCAAAGAGGCATAGAGCAGAAAAAGTCGCACAAGAAGAAGCAAGAAACTGTACAAAACAATTGTTAACGCAATATTTTTCATAGAGATGAAGTACAAAACATGATTAACTGTATGAAATGCCATCGGCGAGTTTATCAACACTGCCTAAGTGAGGCCGAAGCAAAAGAAATTCTATTGCAAATCCTTGGAAAAAGCTGTATAGTTCAAATATAAATTATTCTACGTTTTCCTGGTACGGTCCAATTTAGGAAGCGCATGGTTCAATTTACGCGCACATATGCCTACATTGGACTTTTGCAACTTTTTATAAGATAATTTTTTAAAAAATAATTTTCATATTTTTAGAAAATATAAGCTCCTAGGGCGGTTCCTGATTAAATTTAGCTCACGATGCCCTATTTTGCATTTCTGTTTTGCTTCACATTGAGCGACACAGACCTCCTGTCCTTAGGGGGTCCAATATAGGCGGTCTTCCCCTACTGGTCGTAAAACATTTAGTATTTACGTGCTGAGTTTCAAGAAGTTAAAACTTCATTCCCACACTTCATGAAAAAAGTTATATAATACAACACAATTGCTGTTCATTAACTATTCACGATTTATCTTAAATTCATGTAAAAAAGCAAGTAGAACCAATAGCTGTTGATGGAAAATGTAGATATATGTCAGACGAAGCGAGAACTCCTATTATGAAGTTTTTGATGTAACTGACAAGTTGGAAATTGAAATATCCACAAAGCAGAAACGCAGTGCAGCAGGGTAGCAAAATCAATAGGCTGAAAGTAATGATAACGGAAAATATTGGCAAGAGAAGATAACAGAAATGTAATACGTATAACTGATTAATTGGAATCACTCCTGATTCTACCTTTAGTCTGACAATAGTTGGCAAATATTAAAACTAAGTTGTGAGTATAGTTATCAAAATGTATTTTCTGGCAAAATGTTATAAATTCACATAAGCCATTACTTCTGAGCAAGCAAAAATAAATAAATAAAAATTAAAAAAGAAAAAAGTAAAAAAAAAAAAGACATTTTCTAGGCACAGCTTGAAAGAGACCTTCTTTTAGAGAGAAAAAAGCCAAGAAAAATTGTTGACATAAAACACATTGAACTAAAATCTAAAAATAAATATGAGTAATTTTTATTAATTTTGCGCCTTCCTCAATTTGCATTTGGCTAACTCATGTGAGGGTTTTGTCCAGGGAGGGAAGAACACTGATTAACCTTTATTGTACCCTTTTGCCTCTCATGCTACGTTGCAGATTGAAAATTTAATTTGGGGATGTTATTGATTCCAAACTAACTTTCTCTTAACAGAAAAAAGGAGTGGTATTTTAAGAATCGTGACAGACCTAGTTCAATTAATCGGTCAGGCCCTTTTAAGCTCGACACATCAAATTGAATCTCAGCCGCTATTATTTAAGGGTCGTCTCCCGGGGCAACAGAAGCGAAACTCCTTAATTTCAGGAAGACAAGAGTTCAAAAGAAGTCCTTCTTTCGTGACACCCGTCATTCTACATTACTTATTGGGGTTATGAGCGCCCATAAAGTAAAATTTAGGATTTTATTTCTCCGGAGAAACTTCTTGCTTTTTTCTCCAGAATTTCACTTGGAGACAGATAAGAATGGCAGCCGGAAAGGAAAAAAATGGAGTCGTCATTTCGCTTGTTTAATGCATATATGCATGCCTAATACAGCACACGACAAGCATTGCCTTGTAATCATTAAACTCGTGACCTGTGGAAAATCGCGTGTACGTCTCTTGTTCAACCTTGGGTGATGCCGTTTCGACACGCTATATCCTTAACCCACTGCTGCTCAGAAAATGTGTACGGTAAAATTTAACTGGTTCAATCAATTTCATTTGATGAATTAGTTAGTGAACTTCAGTTTAGTTTTCTGTTTTTTTTTTCCTTTCTTTTTGCATTTTAAAATATCTAGTTGTATAATTTTGTTCCTTTTTCTTCTCTTTCGGTAACGTTTTATTTACTTGCAGACGATCGATGAAGGCAGTATTTTATTTTGAATTTTTGGGCATTGTTGACGACGAGTATCAATTGTTGTTCTTATCCTAAAAGATCATTTATAATTGCTGCTATTATGTACGCAATATTTTGAATAGCGCAGGGAGTCACGAGCTGCAATACAACTGCTTAAAAAAAAAAAAAAACTCAATATGTATTGTGAGTCTTGTAAGTAAGATTAAAATTAAATGCTTCCTGAAGAAAGAAAGAGAGAGAGAGAGAGTCTCACTCTTCTTGTGCAGGAGGGTAGAATAATATCATTGTCTGCTCCTCAAACTTGTTCTATCTGCAGTAATTAACGCTAAGTTTACAACAGTTAGTTATATTATTAATACCTCTACCGTAAATGTGCTAATTAAATACAGTGTTTTAAGAAATGAATCAGAGAAGTTTCCAAGGTTTCCACAATTTTCTATTAATATTAAGGATTTTAGCTCCATTAAAAAGAAGAGAAATATTTTAATAAAAAAAGTTAAATAAAAAAAAGGAAACATATCGTTTTTCTTCTGAATTTCGAAGTTGGTTGATCAAAACTCGAGAAGTGGGTTTTTATAGTGTAAATTAAGTTTTATATCCACCCCAGGCAACAATGTAATAATCGACCAAAAAACCAAAAAGCTTTCATGGATAGGAAACAGTTATCTTCTCCATTAAAATTAAACATTTACTATTCCAAACATTTCGGAATCGATTCAAGACGATTACGTTATTTTTTGCCAAAATGCGGATGTGCTCCATTTAATCTAACGGTGCTCATTAGGAACTTCCGCTGCTAACCTATCGACCGAAGCACTACTGATACACCTGCCGCCCAACAGAGAAGATGGCCTTTTCACGAATTTTTTTTTTTATTCTCAGACGCTAGACATCACTGACCGCGCGTTCGAAATGGAGAGCCTGGACATCGTTTCCTTTTGACCTTGAATCCGAAAGCTCAGGATAACATTTACGCTCGGCTGCTGTTGCCATAAAACAAAACATAAATAGCATGATTTTTCCGAGATTAAATATGGCGTTACGTTAAATTAAGTAGCTTTTGCATTTTCAGGTATCAACGTGACTTGCTTTGAAAAGTAACTTGCGGTAAAGGTCAAAGCATTTCATGTGATTGGAAATAGAAAATAGCAACAAAATTCCATGTCTCGCAGAATGATGCTTGTTTAGGTAATTAAAGAGTGCCAAAAGTGCTGAATAGAATACATCGATCGAGTACCCGCGGTGCTTCATTTTCACTAATGAATATTGATTAAAAGTTGATGTTTCAGGTTAAAGATTAAAACGAACGTGATATTCATCCAGAAATAAGTTAGTTTGCTTTCTCTTTTCTCGTACCTTAACATTGACAAATTCTGATATAAGATGTTTTCAGCTTCGTTTCAACTCGTTTGCTCGTTTTCATTGGCTAAATAACTATTTAAAAACAAAATTGAAATTCGGCACAGAATAAATTTTCAGTTCATCACGGGACGCATGAGCGTCCTGCCCCGCCAAGAAAACTAAATACAAGCAGCCAAGAAATGTCCGTCGCCAAGAAAAATGTAAAAGAGCGACTAAGGACTGTTTACGCGAGTAACCAAACCGGGGTTTTCCCGCCTCTGTATCTCAGCCCCATAAAGATCCCTAGAGTTCATTTTTGGTATACTCAATCTCCAGCGGCCCCTGACGGCACACACTAAAGCAAAACATCCAGGACCCTCAGGGGGAGGGGTGATAAATGTTATAAAATCGCTATTTTTCGCACTTTTTAAAAATTGTTTGATAGGGGTTCAGACTAAACGGTAACTCGGATTGAGCTCTGCTTTTGCACCCACATTTATTTTGTCCCAAAGCTCGGCATAGAGGGTTTTTTGACCTCCCAGCCCCTCCCCCCTCGTTTTTATTTTACGTATCTTTTCTCCCCGGGGGTCTTTAGTGTTAATTTTTGGTATGAATATTCTCGATGAGACATTGAGGACGTTTTCCCAAAATTTACCCTCCGGTGTCATCGCACCCCGGAGTTATTAATGCTTAAAATTGGTCCGACTTCTATCTACTAGCTCTGTTCAACATCTGCGTATTTATGTTGTCATTGTTGGGCGACGAGGAAAGAAAACTCAATGATTTATAATTTCATCTGTTGCCAGTTTCTATTTGTTAACAAATAAAATATTTGTAATTGATTTTATTGCATAAGGCTTTTAAAAGGGATCTTCAATTTAGTTCATTTTAATATGAGATCGGCAGAGGGCCTCGACGGCGCAGTGGGTCTGCCCGTCAGTTTGTAATCTCAAGAGGCGCGGGTTCGATTCCCGCCTTTGCCCTGGGTGTAACTTCCTTCTCTGTGCTGTTAATTCTGTCCTTCAATAAAATCTGTATTGTACTATCTGTGGAGGCAAGGCGCATAGTACGCAGTCCTCATGTGTGTCGAAGTTTATTGACTTCTAGAATAGAATAGAATAGAGATCGGCAGTAAGGGTTGGGGTTTTTTTTTTAACTTTTAATTTAATCGTAGTATCGGGTGGTACATTGTGATTGATTTCAAATTTATCTTAGACTGAAGAAGATCCTTGAACTTTTGCACCAAATGCATGCCGCCAAGAAAACCACATATGTCGGACCGCCAAGAAAAATGGTGAAGGGGAAAAAAACATGCAAAGTAAATTTTTAAGAGAAAAAAAAAAACAGGCAAAGAAATAATATTAATGCAAAAACATGTGATATCTCCCCAAAAACAACAGTGTTGTAAAAAAATCCCCCGCCAAGAAAACCTTAAATACTCAGCCTTAAAAAGTTATGATATCGAGTTTTCCCGCCAAGTTTGTGCCAAACTACAATTAACCTGTATGTATAGTTCTTTTAAATTGTTTTCAGTCCTGCCAGGCGGGAAGTTTTTACTCATTAAGCAACCACTTCACAAGACAAAGCTTCCTGCCTGGAAAAACTGAAAACAATTTAAAAGAACTATACATACAGGTTAGTTGTAGTTTGGCACAAACTTGGCGGGAAAACTCGATATCATAACTTTTTAAGGCTGAGTATTTAAGGTTTTCTTGGCGGGGGATTTTTTTACAACACTGTTGTTTTTGGGGAGATTAATTTTACTTCGTACTTTTAGTTTAATTAATGTACATACATTTGACTTTTTTCTTCTGTTTTATTTTCAATCATCTTTAAAAAAAATTGCCTGCATTAGAACTTCTGTACCTTTGTGTTGATTTATTTTTTTAAATTTGAATGATTTTTTAAAAATATATTTTCAGATGAACGTAACTAAATAACACATATGAAAAGATTCATTACATCCCATAAATATTTCAGTGCCATACATATTTAGAAGCGCTGTTCTTAAGTTCAACGGCAAATTCATGAAAAAACTTGTGTGACAAAATTTTGGCATTTTATGAAAGGATCAAAATTTCTTCCTTTCGTGATTTTTACCAAAACTTCATTGCTT
Source organism: Uloborus plumipes (assembly GCA_038373865.1). Taxonomy (NCBI): domain Eukaryota; kingdom Metazoa; phylum Arthropoda; class Arachnida; order Araneae; family Uloboridae; genus Uloborus; species Uloborus plumipes. The sequence continues at coordinate 24,652 of JAXGGA010015970.1, forward strand.
AAAATATTGTGATTAGTTTATCAACCAATCATTTTTTTATGCATAAATGAAACACAGAACCTGTATTCAAACTAAGAAACTAAGTTTTGCAATTTTTTGCTCTTAAATGTGGAGCATTTTTTTTTTTTTTTTTTTTTTTTTTTTTTTTATCTCAGGCGGTTAAGGCAGGAATTCAAGTGAAACACGGACATCGCAACTCACCATTGCAATCGCAAATTCCCAAATTTGATAAGTTGCAATCGCTATAAATGCTAATCGCACTGACGTCACTACGGGTGGAACCAATAAGAGCTCACAAGCAGTCAGCGATCTCCTCTTATTCGCCAACTAGGCTGTGACGTTTTATCTAGCTCATTTTTCATAGGCAAACGTCACGCTGACGTCACGATGTTTTTATCAAGAAACGTTCTAATGTAATTCACTTCCAGTAGCGATTGCAATATGCGATCGCCTGTTTCACTTGAATTCCTGCCTAAGGGATAAATTTAAAGTCGCTAATTAGACACAAAACTTGCTAACTTCAGATTCTTCAATGGGAAAAAGTTGAGAAAACTGCTTTGCTCAAGTTTTTCACACTTGTGCTTTTTTTTTTTTTGAAAATTTCAACTTTTTCTTTTTATCCATTATTTTGCTATTTTTCGTGTTTGATGAACGAATTTGGCTCTTATTGGACAGATCAACGTCTCCTAAATACTAAGTATTTAGGAGGCGTTGGGACAGATGCAGCTGTCGTCACAAGTGTGCAGCTCCATTTTAGTTCGCTTGATTCTTTTCGTTGGTTAAATAATTATTTCAAAACAAAATTAAATTAATGCAGAATAAATGTCTTATTTCAAAATTTTTAGCACTTGACTAGATTTGCTCCGTTTTCAAACATTCTACTGCAGATTTAGTTCCAAAAGCGTTACCTATACACATACAGCCCGAGAAAGCATTCTTCTTCTGACTCACGGGACCAATCAAACGCATTTTGTCGTTCTTTTTTTAGCCTACTTTCCCGTTAAAAATTCAAGAAAGACGAAAAAAGTATTAAAAGTGGCTTAATGCATCTAAAAAATATCGCCAAGTCAAAAAAATATCGCCAAGTTAAAAAATATCGCCAAGTCCGAAAAAAAAAGCCAAAAAGAAATAAAAAGGTAAAATGAATATCGAAAAATTAAAAATTTGAAAGTAGGGTATTGATATGGGGAATTTGTGTGTCGGTCGGTCTGTCGGTCGGTCGGTCGATCTGTCTGCCCCCCCCCCCTAATAACTTTTGAATGAACATTTCGATTTTGACAAACCTTTTTTTGTTGGAAAAATCTCGGCGAGTACAGCTCATTCCCATATTTGATTTTTCGATCTGAACAATTTTTGGTTCAACTTTGAACCGTTCAAACAGCATGTAACTTTTGAGTGAAAAGTCCGATTTGAACAAACTTTTTTTTGTTCGAAAGATCTTATCAAGGATACTTCATTCCCGTATTTACATTTCCGATTTGAACAGTTTTTCGTCCAACATTGAACCGCTCAAGCAAGCTGTCACCCCTAATAACTTTTGATTGAACAGTCTGACTTAAATAAACCTTTTTTTTTTTGTTCCAAGGATCTCAGCAAGGATACTTCATTACCGTATTTAAATTTTCAATTTGAACATTTTTCCGTTCAACATTGAACCGTTCAAGCAAGCTGTCACCTCTAATAACTTTTAAGTGAACAGTCCGATTTAAATAAACTTTTTTTTTTGTTCGAAGGATCTCAGCAAGGATACTTCATTACCGTATTTAAAATTTCAATTTGAACATTTTTTCGTTCAATATTGAACCGTTCAAGCAACCTTTCCCCACCTAATAGCTTTTGAGTGAACCGTCCGAATGGAATAAACTTTTTTTTGTTTGAGAGATCTCGGAGAGGCTCATTCCCATGCTTCGCTTTTTGATTTGAACCATTTTTCGTTCAATATTGAACCGTTCAGAAAAAAAAATTTAACATTAGCGCCTACGGGGAATTTAAGTTGAATGTTGATCCTGAACTTAAAGTCGGATTTCCTTCAAACTAACTTTTTAAGAAAACGGTTTTGATAAATAATGTTTGTAAAGTACTTTTCTGAATAATCTTCTGTAAGGACTCTGATTCCGACTCCGCAAACATGGCGGAAATGCAGGCTCAGAAAAAAAATGACTGACTGTGCAGACGATTTTTTGTTTATTTATTCATTTGTTTTATTTTATTTATTATTTTTATTTTTTTTGGCAGACGATTTTTTTTTTGTAACAAAAATTTTTCATTCACGAGGGCATTTTATTCTTTATTTATATTTAACAACTAGCAACAGATTAAAAGTGAAATTCGAGATATTTCATTAACGGACGAGTTTTTGTTTCTTTTTTACTTTCTTCTATATCTAATATATAGAAGAAAGTATTGGTTTCGTGAAAATTTTCGAATGTCGAATTTTGACGGATTTGCACGTTTTGAGGTGCGCTGAGTCCATTTCGACCATTTTTGGAAAATGTCTGTCTGTGTGTGTGTGTGTGTGTGTCTGTGTGTGAGTCTGTATGTGTGTGACCAGTTTTTGTGGCCGCGCTAGAGCAAAAACTACTGCATGAAATCGAACAAAAATTTTTGCACATATGTACCACCATGTGAACTGGTGCACCTGACTTTGTTTAGCGAATTCCTCCAAGGGGGGTGGAGCAATCGCACGTGTTCTGCGCGGGAGTGAGTGCTATATCTCAGGAAGTAACCGGCGGAATCAAACTAAAATTGGTCCATAGGTAGACCCTACTGAGCACAGGTGCTGATTTAATTTGTTTGTCAATATCTCCAAGGGGGGTGGAGCAATCGCACGTGTTCTGCGCGGGGGTGATTGCTATATCTCAGGAAGTAACCGGCAGAATCAAACGAAAATTGGTCCATAGGTAGACCCTATTGAGTACAGGTGCTGATTCAATTTGTTTGTCAATATCTCCAAGGGAGGTGGAGCAATCGCACGTGTTCTGCGCGGGGGTGACTGCTATATCTCAGGAAGTAACCGGCGGAATCAAACGAAAATTGGTCCATAGGTAGACCCTATTGAGTACAGGTGCTGATTCAATTTGTGTGTCAATATCTCAAAGGGGGGTGGAGCAATCAAAAGATTTTTTTC